>CAXAMN010003335.1:2474113-2527269 GCA_963970005.1 Durusdinium trenchii
CAGGCCCCCTCACCTGTTTTTTCAGGATTTGGGTTTCTTAGGCCGGCGTGTGGCACCGCTGTCAAGTCAGTACGCATATCCATAAGTGTGTGATGTTGCCGCTCTATGAACTACTTTGGGATGGACATCCATTTACCGGAGGTACTTACTACATCTTACTACCACCTACAAGTACTCCCAAATTCATACAGGAGGGTGCAGGGACTGTGCAACCACCCCCCCACGTGATGAATCCAAAGCTTCCGACCGGTCGGACAGGGTCAACCGACGTCTCCTCATCCAAGATCTCATCCATCCGCCTCACGTCCTGCCTGTGGCCGTGCTGGCGATGGATGAGACCCGTGCCGTGCGGTGGCGGTCTGCCATCCATGGCGGTGGGTGAAAACAAGGCCGACCCTCGGTTGACCAGCAAACACAGTCTCAGCTTCCGACCGATCATAGGGATGCCAGGCATCGAAGGGTGGGGTAGGTTTGGATTCACAGCCAAGTCACTGTAGCAATGGATGATAAGGTAACAATGGTTTCAACCCAGCTGAACAGTTCTACTCGCATTCATACTGACCATGCCAGATGCCAGGCAGCGAGCGAACTGCTTCTGCTTGAAGCCACCATGCAGAAAAGCTGGGAAGTGACCCTCCGCATTCTTCTACTTCTTCTATCACCATCTCCGGTCCAAGTGGATCCACAGCTGGTCCTAAGAACATCCTCCTTGGTGAGACCTGATGACTCGCGTCCTTCCACGCCAGCTAACGCTGTCTTCCGGTGTGAGGTCCGCATATACGTCCACTGCCCAGACACGACCCGTCTGGGACTGTCATAGGACCAACTGGGCTTGGGGTGGTTGTTTTGGGGCCTGGCCTGATTGGCAGTCCTATGACAGTCCCAGACGGGTCGTGTCTGGGCTGAGGAACTTCTCAAGACTCATGGGTCCGAGAAGGAGATAGTCTGGTGTCGCTCTCTAAGACCAGCAGAGAGACCCCAAAATCCTGTGAATCGAGTTCGTGGGGGAGTGTGATGGTTCTTACATGTTTGCAGGAGTTCTTCAAGACCTATATATAGACCCCCCCCGAAATAGATAAGACAAGTACAATTACACTCCCTTTCAACATGTATTGGAAACTGTGCCACTATCATCCACCATCTATATATTTGGGGACCGCTACACAGAGAATGAACGAGGAAGTTCAAGAAAAAGTCATGAACACTCAACTCCCACCGAGCGCCTGCAAAAAAAAAAACAGCACACCTCGTTTTCTCCACGGCATCTCTGTTCGACTCTCGGTCCACCCAACAGGGTCCGAAACGTGGGGGGAGTCATCCCAAATGAAGTGTTATCGAAGTATCGAACTGCCGACTCAAGTATCGAACTGAAAGAAAGAATGACTGGGATCGTGGTTTCAGAGATCAGAACAAAGATGAAAATGAACCAACACCCCTGCTGAGGCCATGGAGGACACATGAACTACAAAGATATATGCATGATTATGCATGTAAAACAAATCACCACTCAACAGGTTCGTGATGGTGTGTGTACGCTACTGTCTGGATGGCCTACACAATGAGATGAGATCTGTTGGAAGAGGCAACTCCTTCTCACAGAGAGCTTTAACCCTGGATCACCAAAAATCTCGGGCTTTGGATGGTTTCGGGCCCATCACCAGCAGCGCCGGGTCGATCACCCGTCTTCCGCACGTGCTGCCATCACCGGTCTGCACCGGCTTCGGTGCCCGAGCCGATCACCGTCTGGCCCAGATCGGTGAGGAGCTGTTGAAAGCGCTCGGCTTCCGATGGCTTCCCTTTCCACGTGAGGACGTATAGGTCCAGCCTCGGCGTCGACGCCACGCCGCCACGCCGGGGTAACCGGCCGGGGAGAGAAGCGACAGGTCGACCGTCCTCTGAGTTGTTGGCTTTCGTTTGGTTGAGCTGTGGGCTGTGGCCATGCACATGGCCAGGCCACCTCTCACACAAAGATCCACCCCAATGAGGTAGTTCAATAAGTATGTCAAGATACTTCCCGCTGTCCTGTTTTTGACGAACTCCCTCGCTGATTGAATCAAACCGCTCTCCTTGTGCTGTTTGGTCACTGATCTCTGGACCCGTTTTAGGCCATGTCGACCTCTTCCCCACATGGACCCGCGATGATCCGCGTACAACCAACATTTTCTCCACGATATTCACCGTGGCTCAGCGGATATGCGGCTTTTAGACCCAAACCTGTAAGATCCTGTAAGACTCAGCGTCGATCGAGGGGATATGAAGATATATGAAGACCCTCCTGCTTTCGCGTTGAGGTTTCCCACCAAAAAAACATCCATGTGAGTTCAAGTGAGGAATGACTGGTAGCAATAGCCACCCAAGACATGCTAGCTGCTAGCTATAGCGTAACGCTACAAGTATAGTCCACTCAAACTGTCCCTGTAACGTAACCAGCGATCCGATCGCATCCGGCCCAGCAACAGATCCTCCAGCTTCGTATCTGGACACAACTGCCTCGCCATGGTCACTGCGTCCACCATCGCTTTGGCGATGTCCTATCGTCCAGTTGTCGCAAAACGAGACGTCATGCCGACCCGGTCGAGTAACGGAAAACCGTTCGCTGCGGGATTGAATTGACGTCAGAGTAGATGGCACTCCCCTCTCAAGTGATCTCAAATGTCCTTTAGAAGGGGGATGATGGGGGGTCCTTTTTTAGACCACCAACTTTGGATAAATCACTGGTGCCATCTACTCCCCAATCACTGGTGCCTGGTGCCTGCTTGGAATCGACAACTCGGTCCATGAAATGGAACAATTTTATACCTAAGCCTACTACATGGACCGCTCTGATGTCACCCCAAGATCAATGTTCACGGACGTTCACGGATTTTTGTTGCGGTATGGCTGGCTTTCAAGGAGGGCGTGGAGCTTGTGGTGTACAGGTAAAGCTCAGGACTGGGGTATGTAGATTTAATCGGCAGTCGACCCACAACCAAACAGCTCTGTTTTTGGGTTGTATTTCAAGCATCAAAATCTACATGTTGTGGTGAATGTGCCAACTTCCAGTCAAACTCCAAGTCCTCGAAAGCACTATGAATTCCAAGTGGGGTAAGTCTTGCGAAGTACCTGAAAGGAGCGAAAGTGCCCTCCAAGGAACG
The DNA here is from genome assembly GCA_963970005.1 of Durusdinium trenchii. Classification (NCBI taxonomy): domain Eukaryota; class Dinophyceae; order Suessiales; family Symbiodiniaceae; genus Durusdinium; species Durusdinium trenchii. The sequence goes on from CAXAMN010003335.1 coordinate 2,477,248, forward strand.
AAATTCGCTTCTGAGTGAGCAGCACTTCGCACTTTACGTTCTAGTTACTGCATTATCCATTATCCGACTAGTGCAGGACGACCTCAGAAACAAACCGTGCAAACGGCAGAAAAAAAAAGCACACAAACTGGTTTCTGCGTCACACACACACACACACATCAGCAGTCTTAACGACAAAGGCATAGATGAAATAAGACTCATTGGCCCGGCATTTAGCTCAACCTAGCGATCGATAACACCGCCACAGACGATTCTCCAGTCCGGCCGACGTAGCCGACGTAGCCGATGTCTGGATGTAGAGGGATCTTCCGCCCCATGAAACAGGCGGAAGATGGCAAGGATGGACATTCAAGGCCGGCCTCTTCTCCAAATCATTTGGATCATGAATCACCCCTGGCCCCTCCATCTTCATCTGGAAACACTTCTTGAGATGTGCCCCACTGTTCCACGACTCTGTCTTGGGGAAATTGAAAAGTCATGAAATGTCATGAAATTCCACGAGATGTTCTCTGGATTCCCGGTCTTTCCCCATGCCCGGTCCCGCAATTCCACGAGGAGCAACGATCCAGTGCGGTTCGCCGGGCGCAGTGAAGGGTGCTTTTTTTTCCAAACTCGGCTGCAGTCCTTGAAAGGGTTGTTGAAGACACCACCCCCCAGCGGCAGCATGAAGACTTTGCGCTTCTTTTTGCTCCTGCCAACCCTATGGCTCCAGTCGTACCTCCCCAGAAGGTACTTGAACCCTCCAAAAACCACACCCCAAGCACCTTCTGAGAAGGTACTTGGATTCCTAGGGCAAAGCAAAAAGGCTGAAGCCAAAAGGAATTTACATACACCTGCTTGGTCCTGCGATCCCGAACCCTTGAAGGACAAATGCTTCAAGTGGGGTTCTTGCCGATAAGCAGGGAGCTTGAAACCATTTCACACCTTTTCCGCTTGAAAACACATGAGAAGAACGGCAAGCCAATGACGAAGTACCAGGTCAGTCTGTTCACCAACCTTTTGACCAATCAACGAATGTTTGGCAGGAGCAAGATTCTTGGCAGCTGGTCAGAACAGGCTTCCGACCCAAGATCCACGGCAATGACTTTTCACCTTACATGATATGTTTCATTGATACACTTGGTACAAACCGAGCGAAACACAAAGTAAAGTTACTTTCAAGAAACAGTCTTTACAGTATATACCGTGTTTTTCTATCAAAACAACCCAAATCAAACGTCCCTCAAGAGGGCAACAAGAAAAACAACCAAACCTGCCCAATCAAACCTGCTGATGCGAAACGTAGATCCGTCGACCCATCTGTAGATCCTCCAGGATCCATTCTACCCTCAACTCCCCGGCCCATGCTAACCCCCGGCCCCTCTGCCCACCAGTCTCCCAGCACACCGCAACCCCATTGCCGCAACCCCGCCTGGGTGCCTCCAAGGCCAACTTCAGCGCTCCAAAGTAGGCGCCCTTCAGCAACTGCGAGGCCACGGCACGTTGCACCAGCCTAGGAAGAAGACGACGCACGAGGACAGCTGACCCAGAGGTCGGCCCATCACTGTGGGGCCACTGAAAGTCCTCGAGACTGAAGAGGAGTTCGGAAGCGGAATATATGTCCGAAAGCTGAAAGACAGTGGATGGACCTGGATCCAGCAGGCTGCCTCCAAAAGACTGATTGAAACTGATACAGAAATCACACTGGATCGCCGGGAGGGTCTTTGCCACTTCTGGCTTTTGTGGTGCCTTGCGCCGGAAGTGAAAAGGCGGAACACCGTGCAGCCGAACTCCATGGGATGAACTCGGCGGTACACTTGGAGCATGAGGCACTTTCGCTCCCTGGAATAATGGAAATGGGACACCACCTGTTTGTAAAGGAAGTACAAGGTCATCCAAGGAGGATCCATGTGTCTTTTCCATGGACCTGATACCGTCGGTAGAATGAAAACCCTTTGTACATGAACCGGACAGGGGCAAAACTAGGCCAAAGTGACGATACTTGTCAGCCCTTTGATAAACTTTATGAGGCTCCGGGATGGGAATTTGGGAATTATAACCGTTTTTGTGATCGGCTCTGAACCACTCACCAAATAGCTCTGAACAACTCGTCAAGTTCTTAATGTCTCATACCAGTACAGCAGCTGTTGTACCAAAAGGCGTCAGTTCTTCCAAAGTTGTTCCCTTGACACTTCGTCGCTCCCCAAACTTGGTAAAGGTGCAATCCCAAATCAAGGGGTTCCCCACCTTTAACAATTAAACACAAATACAAATATAATATCTCATTATAGTCAAGTAAGTTTTTGGACGTACAGCAGTTAATGTGTTATTTTGAACTAATATCTGTTTAGCAAAAAACAATCCCGATCTTTGATTTTAGAGCTCCTCCTGTTTTATGGCCGAGCAAGTGGCGAAGAAGTTGCCTTCGTGAAAAAACATATTGCCCCTACTAGCTCAGACTCATCAGACTGGAGCTAACACCAACTATACCACAACATGTTTGGCTTAACATGTGCCACGTCACGCATTCTCAAAGGACTCGGTGCGATTCATGTAGGCATTCACCGGAACCTCAGCTGTCGGTCCATCGCAAACCGCCCTCGGGCCGGCGCGACGTGGTCAGACCGCTCCCGTCGGAACCACGGGGACAGTGGGGGACGTTCCAGCCACAATCCTCTGAGTTAAGGAGACGAGAACATCCATATAGATCACTATCACTTCGTTAGGACTTAATTAGGGTACAGTCTTACAGTAATATATATATATAATTATATAAATATCCCAGTGCTCCTCCTGGGCCCAGTGGACGATGCTTCAGCTGCTGTGGTCCGCCTTTTTCCACGAAAACGACGTGATGTTCTTGTGAAACCCGACTGTTGCCATGGGGCAGACCGACCTTATCATCCTGGAGTTTTGTGCTGCGATTGTCTTATTATATAACTTATAAACAAATAGCTGTAGAATCCTGTATAGTTTAAATGGTATGCACAGGATGCAACCACTATAAATGCTAAGGCTAATCTGTGTATGAAATGATGCTATCTTAGAGGCATATGTTTCTGTACAATTTATTCAACATGAGTGTCTGTTATATAATGACAGGTACAGGTTTCCTCAACATACCACAAATACTGCAAGGACATGACTATTTTCCCCGAGGGTGCCTCTATAAAATGCTGTTTGTTGGATCCAGGGCTGGCACTGCCAAAGGTTTAAGCACACATGCATTTTGTAGGTTTTCCGGGGTTGATGGGGTGCTGGTTGTTTTTTTTGCTGGATCTATGGCTGAAATTGGCAAACGTATAAGCAAACAAGCAGTTTATAAGTTTATATAAGTGTTCCTTTTGTTTGTTGACGATCTCAGCACAAGGCAGCTCTGTTAATAAAATGATGTTTGCGGGTTTCCATGTGAGCTAAATGAAGTTCATAAATGCTCCATATCACCATTCACAAACATCATGTGGTTTTGTAAACTTATCATCCAACCCTGGATGTTTGAGCATGCCCACTTTGTGCTGTATATTGGAGCTTTAAACTGCATTTTAAAACAAACATGATCACCATCTTATAGTGGTTTGCTCTAGGGATATCCTGCTTTCCCCAAAAAACACCATCAAAAAACCCAACGTCCCGGTTGTCCACTGACTGGGCAGGCCCGCCCTGGCACTCTTCGTCTTGTTTCAGGAAGGGTTCGTATCCTTGAATCTGCGCTTTTGGCGGAAACAAAACACAGGTTTTGGGCCAAAACCCCTGATCAACCACAAAAAAGGGCACCCACAACACGTGAGCCAAGGCTTCTTGCGGTGTTTCCTAGAAATCGAAACCTGAGGTGGTGGGTCTCCCCTTTTGTTATTTTTGTTCAAGGCTTTCTCTTGAAACTTCGCCCGGCCATGCCACTGCAGAGGCGTAGACCAAGTTGACGCGGTGCCGGGCAGTGGACCAGCCTTCCAAGGAGGGAAGGAGACCTGCGCGAAGTGGATGTGACGTCGCCCCTCCCCTGCGGGGTCTGGGTTCAAGTGCCCGGGCGCAACACCACCGGCGGACAGGAGGGCCACCACCGCAACACTGCATTCTGGAAGAAACCCGGGTCAGTGCTCCGCAGTCTGGAGAGGAACTCGGCGAGCGGTCCGAGGGTGGTCCGGGGCGCCTGCCCCGCTGGGCGAAGACGGGCGAACAGAGTTTATTCCCTGGCTTGACAGGGCCAAGCATCATAAAGTCGTCGGGCTTACACTGTTTCAGGTACCTGCCTCGGAAGCACAATGGCCGTGTGCGTGCGCTAAACACCCTATGGATGCAATGATAAGACACGACAACCTCCAAGCAAACGGAGGACTAGTGCAAGTCGTTTGCGGCCTGTCAAGTAACGCTCCGCTACTGTTGAGGAACACTTTGGTTATCTTTTGTTCAACCACCCAGGCGCATCAACGCGCATGTGCCTTGGACGGATCTTCTAAAAGTTTCCATGCGACCGGACCCCCTCCGAAAGAATGGCTCTCTAGACATCTCAACCCCTGGCTTGGCGAACCGGCCGGTGCAGCTTGCATGGCGTAACGCGTCCAGGACGCAGATGCTTCACCCGTGTGCTACCCTGCGCCGTGGCATTGCAGCAACCGAGCACCACCGTAATACTTCGGCTGCAGGCTTGATCTTCAGCATATGTGCAAAGCAGTGAGGTAAACTTGAGTTTGCAATCAGTTTTGCACCATTTCTTCCATTTCCAGGTGCGTCATGTCATAGAAAGAAGATAAGAACAGAGTTCACCTGTCAACGGTTTGATTTCTTCGGGTCACGCGCATCGCAGGTCAACCAACGCCAAACAGGAAGGACAGGTTGGGCACATAACTGCCTCTTGCGGCAAAATCAGACATTCTACCCAGGGAACAACAACAACAACAATCATTAGGAACATGATTTTGATAAATTTGGCTGTCCTTGTAGTGGTAGTAAAGTCGCAGTAGTGGTACCCGTATTAATGGTGGTGCTGCGCAAAATGCTGCGCCTCCACTTTGGGGTTCACAAAGTGATGCGCCTGCTATGAGAAGTGCCCCCCGAAGTTCACAGAGCGCTGCGCCTGCCACGAAAACCAGCCACAAAATCTGCCTGTGGAGGTTCGCATCACACCGCGTAGCCCTGCCAAGGCTTATTAAAGTGCCAAAACGCTGCTTTCGCTCGATACGTTCCTGAAATGTCCAAAGTTCACGATTCACTGCACCTGCCACGACATCAGAGCGCCGAAGGCCACAGCCATGCCCACAGCGCTGTGCCTGCCACAAAATCTGCCTGGCAGTGCGAGTTTCCCCTTATAGGGCTCCAGTCGTACCTCCGAAATCAAGGTATGACTGGACCCTCCTGGCATCCACCCCAGTCCCGCGCCCTATAGGGATTGCCAAACATCAACAATTCTCCCCAATGTTCAGAGGTCCATTGGTCTGACTTGGTTTGACGATCTTTGTTCTGGAAAAAGCGCTGAGACATCAAAAAAGTCCTTTGCACAGTGACATCACTTCAGGGCAGTGTCCACTGGGTTATGGAGAGGAACCAGAGTTCCGCTTCGCGCCCTGCGGCGATTCTGTCACCGCTCCCTGTGGACATGGGAAGTTGCACTCCGGTATCAGTCCTCTCCATCCAAAAGACCCAGAGCCAATCCTTGTCTTTCTCGCTCACCAATCCCTAGAAGTCCCAAAGACATAGCGTTTAAAGCCTGGTCTTTGACCTCCGGACGACTCCAACTCCACTAACAAAAATGAAGTGTATGATTCATGATCACGGACCTCTGTATTCAAAAATCACACTTTCCCTATATCTCTCCCTATCTAATGTTCCCTTCTCCCTGGCCGTGGTGCCGGATTCGGCCACCCGCCGCCTGCAGCCGGGACGTCCTCCATGGCCAAGGTCCGCAGCTTCGAGAGCTCTGCGCTCACAGCGGTCGAGGTCTCGGTCACGACCTGAGAGTTTCGGTGGGTTCGAGGTCTCGTTCGTGTGAAAAAAGAACCATGGCGGAATTATGCGGTATTCTAGAACATGTTGCATACTGTACCTACACCCTCCCGAGGCAATAATTTTTGCCGTAGGCTGTTGAGGCAATATTGTTTGCCGTATAATTCATTTTTTCTACCGTAGCTCAATCCCTGGAACGTGAAAACGCCGTCAGAGAAGTGAAATGTTGGTCCGTCCATACCGTACCCTGAAATTGCCTTCTCCTTTCTCACTTGCAAGTAGAGCTCATCGTTTCAAGCCTCATGGTAGCACCTCTCAAGATGTTGCAGCACTTACTAGGGTCTCGATTGACATCACGGCAGGATTTGTTCACATTTTGATCACAGTGGCTGAAAGGATCGGTTGTGACAAGTCTTGCTGCCACATTGAGGGTCCCTAGAGAGGGTGCGGGGAACAATGCCGTAAGTAGGCGGAAAACGCCGTAAGTACGGGTAAAAACGCCGTAAGTACGGGTAAAAACGCCGCAAGTACGGGTAAGAACGCCGTAACTTTAAATGCTAAATCTTCTGCAATGCCGCGCAAGAGGTCGAATTACTCGCGAAAACCGACGAAGCCCAGCATGTGACACTTCCATCAGCTGTCATTTCCACTTCACACGTCACACGACTATGCGAATTTGCATGAATTTAGATGCCTTTTACGTTCAGTTGCCTTTCAAGCAAGACCCTACAATGTCTTCATACTCGCTTGCACTAAAAGGAAATGCCTCTGTGAGGCGCATGGATGTGTGCAAAATTGCCGTCAACTGACCGAAACTGCCGCAGTTCATCAAGAAACGCCGTCCCCATGAGATCAAAATGGAAGAACGCCGCAGAACGGAAAAAGGCGACGTTTCATGAAAGCGGCAATTATTATTGCCGTAACGAAGTTCCAGGTATATATATATATATAGTTAGGGTTATAATATATAAACTAAAAATATAGAATACATATATATATATATATGATTGTTTAACTAAAATTAACAGTTCCTCTAGTTATGGCGTATGCTATTGTTGTGACTGTTTATGAATTATGGGTATAACAATCTTGATGAGAGTCTGGTGATGGATGTGTCACTCTTTTTTTTCAGGTTGACTCATCCAAGGCAAACATGACAGCTCAGGTGCCACAAAAACCACTGCGAAATGTCGGTCCTTTTGCGACAGAACACCCGAGCCATGCAAATCACGAAACGACACACACACACAACCCGTGTGTCACATGGGGATGCGTCAAAACTTGGAACCCGACCAGGCCACCATGTAGCTTGAAGCTTCCAAGTTATGTTAACTTATCTTGTTTTTGGACCCACGACCTCCGGGACCTGCCCCCCCTTCCCCGGCCCAACCACGCGAACCTCACAACGGCCCGGGCCTGGTCCAACTCCGCGGAATCCAGTGAGGCGGGAAAGACCTGGCTGGGGTCGTCGAAGGTCCGTGTAGAAGGACCCCTGCAAAGTTCGTAGGGTCCAAAGAACGAGTAAAAAAGGTCAAGCACCTCCAATGGTTACGGCAACATACGGCAACCAAAAGGTGGGACGATCCATTGTGCATTCTGGCTTTGTCAAATTTGGGGGTGACAAGTCTCAGGTTGAAATGTTTCCCTTGCTTTGTGGTGCCCAACTTTGGTTTTGCAAACAGGCCTCTTTTGGATACCCTTTTGTGTGCCTCTGGTGGGGCCGCAAAGAGCCGTGCAAGGCGTACCCCCTTCATCTTTAACAACTGCACGTGGTCTCAATCGGTCTCCATTGTTTCGATTTGCACCTTCGATATCCTTCCATCTTCGAGCTTCCCACCCTAGCACGTGAAGACCATCAACTTCCCACGTTGTTCGCATGTGAATCTCGTAACGCACGTCATGTTTTGGCCCAACCTCAGCACGAGTGAAAACACACAAAATGAAAAGGTGCAGCGAAATCTCTCCCCTAACATATATACCCCAGCCGATACCACCATAAGGGCTACAAGCTCTTGCCCAGTGCAGGGCTCTTGCGCACAGAGTTCTGCCAGCAACCGCAACTACGACTTCATGGAACATGACCAGTCTCCTGAAAAAGGAAGTGTTGGCAATCTGCATTTTGACAGATCCCAGGGTCACTTGCAGGTCCTCAGAAGCACTAATTATTAGGGGGGGCCGTGTTTTTTAATAAGTGGACAGGATTAACCATCACTAACACGGGAGCGGGGTCGCGGCCATGAGCCGAGGTCGTGGCTGACAGCACAATGAGAACGCGTGCGCGGGGGTTCGCTTGGCTCGGTCACTGTGAGAGGTCAACGGCTCCAGTCTCTTTGCAAACAATGTAGGAACGGACCCTGCGCTGAGTTTCAAGTTGCTTGTGTCATTCAATGGGCTGCGGCATGCTGTGCAATCTTGGGATCTATTATATTCCGCAGAAAAGCTTTGATCGCAGTGCCAGTCTGCAGTCTTGACTGCGAAGTTCTGAGATGTTAAGATGCATCCCTGGGACTATGTCCTCGCGCATCCAACAAGTGCACCGCCACCACCATCAACACCACCCAACAACCAACAACCAACAATCGCACGAACCACGATTCCACAACAAAAAATAAAGACAAAAACATCAACGACCAGATCAAGCACTACCACATCTTGAACGCAAAGTTTCACCTGCCCCTTTCTCGACATCTCAGTCTGAGTTCCGGAATTCCGTCAGCGACCGAGCGGTTCGGGGCCAAATGTGCCAGGGGGCAGCCAAGTAGCCGTTCTTGACCTCCATGTTGGCGAGGATCTCTCCTCGACGCGAGACACACGAGACAGCCTTAAGTAGCTGTTTGCTGCGAGAGCTCAAGCATGTCGCCAGCCCTTCCGGGAACCTTGCAAACACTCTTCGCATATCGATTAAAATTGGTTGCGAAGGAGCTCACTACAAGCATGGTGATACTCTCTTATAGTCTTGGCACTGCTTGGGCTAAGATTCCGCTGGCAAGTCATACTGTTGCACTGCCAAAAGGACATATATGGCAGCGACCAACCCGGGCACATCCCGACCCCACTGGCAAGTCATACTGTTGCACCGCCAAAAGGACATATATGGCAGCGACCAACCCGGGCACATCCCGACCCCGCCAACGCCATGACCGGTAAATGCTTCCTTCTTCCTAATATACTGATTTCAGCTGACTCATTCAAGCAGTGTGTTCTTGCTACTCTTTGTAGTCTCAGGGCAGGGCCTGGTCCATTATGCCGTGCCATATGCTTGGGTAAATCCCATTACCAGGTGGATGATGGCAAGGTTGCAGGAAAACATCCCAAGCCGTCTTCATGCCCCATAGGGTTCCTGGCCCACGTCCTCGGTAACTTCTGACCCCAGGAGCCGAATGCGGCTTTTGGGATGTCTCCCTTCACACGGCCGAGAAAGGAAGAAACACACGGCCTCCAGCCTCCAAAATCGGTTTCTCCCTCCGCCAAGGCTCGGGTCTCGGGGCACCACCGCGTGTGTTTCGTACCCAATTTGCCTCGGAAGGGCATCGTGCCCACCGGAAGATCGGACCAACGTCTCCGGTTCTTCGGGCCTTTTCGCGAGGAAGCTCGCGGGTTGAGAGCTGGTGGACGGGTGAATTGAGAGCTGATAGAACTCAGGGGACCGGTGTGTTTTCTTGACACGCAGTGTGTGTGTGTGTGCGTTCGAAATACTGGATGTCTGAAACGGACGTCGGTTCGATTTGAGAATAAATAAAAAAATGGATTCTCAAGCTAATGGAAACCCCTATTTGTGGATACAGTATAGTCACTATATACATATCTATATAGTAAATATCTGGTAGCGAGGGTTCCAGTTCAACTCAAAGCATGGATCCTTGCAACACCAGTGGCTGCGTGGGATCCAAGGATCGGAGAGACGACCTCGTCTGCACAACAGGTACGGTAGTCTCTTGATAATGACCTCCCCATTTGGATGCACGCGTGTTGCGGGTTCTGTCGCGTCCCTGCCCTTGTCGTATTGACGAGCGATGGTGGAAGTATGTATACATGTCTTCATGTGTGCAACGATCAAAACTCCTTGCGTGTGGTAAGGTCACGGTATCGTCTTTCATGGTTCCCATCGTCTCACACAGTGCGGAGCTTGTTTTGGCTCATTCATGGTATAACATGATATCTGTACCAAACCCTTTATTGGAAAATCCTTCGAATGAGATTGGAGATGCCTTTAAACCATGAACTCACATGCGCAAAACTCTCGAAACAGGTATCTGATTATCTGATCTGCTGATCTTTTCCATCGTTCACTCAGGATCTGTGTCCGTACTTGAAGTGGATGAGGAGCTGCCTGAGGAGTCTGAGCCACCTGCTCTTTGAAGAACGCCTTGCCGTGATCGCTCTGCAGCACGGGCCCTTTGCAATCTTTTTGCACGCGCGCGAGCATGTTCTTCGAAGTCCGGCAGGAGCTGCCTTCTTCTTTGCAACGCTGATGGCACCAAGTGCTTTTGCGCCGCATATCTTCGACTAAGAGTGTTTTCTTCGTTTGGACCCAGCGGCTGGGGCTTGTCTGCCCAAGCAGACCTGGAAGCAGACCAGAAGCCTTTCCTCCAAGCACCTGGTGGATCCACTGCAGCAAGCGCATAGTCGACTTCCTCTTCGGTGGGCTTGTGGCTGAAGATGTGGTTGAAGATACGTGGTTCTGCAGGTATAAACGACTGATTTTGAAATCTTTCACCACCAAGGTCTGCAGAACCTGGCACTGCAAAAGTCATCAAGACCAACTAACACCACGGGACCAGCTGGATTATTGGCTTTGTTCTCTTGAAATCCCACGCGCAGAGCAGAGACCATATCACCAATTTCGACAATGTCTTTGCGGCTTTCAATTGTTCGCCGCAGAATAGCCGTCCACCCAAAGAGCCTGTCTATGCTGGATTTCATGTGTTTCTCGCATCCGTAGTGAATCTCCACAGGGATTTGCTGATACAAAGTGTGCAGCTCCACAAGTCCGTGCGCAAGCGATTCCAAGCTTCAATAGTGGGGTCCGCAGTCTGAAACTAGCGCCAGCCTGCTCCATGGTTGTTTGCTTTGGAGCATGGTTGTTTGCTTTTCTTTTGCTTCAAAGCAATTCGGATCAACCGATTTGCCCTAAAAGCCATGTGGTCCAGAATTTTGCTGACGATGATCATGTATGTTTGCAGCAGCACCGGCTTTTTGACTGTCGAACTATCCGCGTGTTCGCAGAGAAGTGCTCCCCACACTGACACTTCATGCCGCGCCTGGGCAAAGAACATGTCCCCAGTTTGTTTCCAGCACTGTGGCAAAGTTTCCAGTTCCTTCCAGCCGCTTAAGAGCACTGCTGTGCCTAGCGGCGGCGTCTCCAATAAATCTGTAATTGCCTGGCGCTGCACCTCCTTGGCTGTTCGATGGTGCAAGTACCCAAGCAGAAGTTTCAAGTGCGCGCGAAGTTCGTGGCCTGCTCTTGATTCAACATCATGAAGGTCCAACCTGTTTGCTTGTGGGAATCCACTCCCACGCTTCCGCAGCGAAAACCTGCCACATGGCCAAGGGCTGTCCGCATGCTGGCGGCACGCTTTGTTCTCGCAATGGTGTTTGATATATATATATATATATATGAGCGACGCTGTTTGTTTGTTATGTGGGCCTTGCAGATTTCAATTTGGTGAGTGTATTATCGTTTTCCACGTTTTGAACCTTACTTATGTTAAAGATTGTTTTCACAATGCGGCAGACTTTTTGGACATGGAAGCAGACGTTCAAAACTCCTTCTGTGTGGTAACGTCGTGGGTGTTGCCTTCAATGGTGGCATCGCTACACACAGCCCCAGCATGTTTTTTTGACTTGTCGCCTGGTGGTCTGGGCAGTAGTCGCAGTAGCAGTAGAAGTAGGAGTAGTAGTAGTGGCAGCAGGAGTAGTAGTAGCAGTAGTAGTAGTCGTCGTCATCGTAGTAGTAGTCGTAGTGGTAGTGGTAGTGGTAGTAGTAGTAGTAGTAGTTGTTGTTGTTGTTGTTGTTGCAGTAGTGGTAGTGGTGGTGGTAGTAGAAGTAGAAGTAGAAGTAGAAGTAGTAGTAGTAGTAGTAGGAGTAGGAGTAGTAGTAGTACTAGTACTAGTAGTACTAGTAGCACTAGTAGCACTAGTAGCACTAGTAGCACTAGTAGTACTAGTGGTAGTAGTCGTAGTAGCAATAGTAGTGGTACTAGTAGTACTAGTAGTGGCAGCGGTAGTGGTAGTGGCAGTAGGAGCAGTAGCAGTAGCAATGGCAGTCGCAGTGGCGGCGGCAGCAGCAGCAGCAGGACGAGGAGGAGCAGTACTAGCAGTAGTAGTCGTCGTCGTGGTTGTGGTTGTGGTTGTGGTGGTGGTGGTAGTGGTAGTAGCAGTAGCAGCAGCAGCAGCAGCAGGAGTAGTAGTAGTAGTGGTAGTGGTAGTGGTAGTAGTAGTAGTAGTAGTAGGAGTAGGAGTAGGAGTAGTAGTAGTAGCAGTAGTAGTGGCAGTAGTAGTGGCAGTAGTAGTGGCAGTAGTAGTAGTAGAAGTAGTAGAAGAAGTAGTAGTAGTAGTAGAAGCAGTAGTAGTAGTAGCAGCAGCAGCAGTAGTAGTAGTAGACCAGCCATGTCTTGAGCTTGTTTGGGTGGGGTACTGGTTTCGTAGCACAGGTTCGTCTACATTTACGTTATCGTTTGGTTATCGTTTGACTACAGCTACATTTCGGACAAACCTGTCGCCAAAGTCCGTAGTCAAAAACGGTTTGGGAAAGGCTACACTAAGCAGAAACGAGGTTCCCTGATGGTCTTCATGGTTACAAAGCTGTACTGCAGCTATGCAAACTAAGCTTTCCTATAGTTAAACATGATGCTATCAATATGTTATCGCTTTTTGATGAGTATATTATCTTTTTCCAAGTAAAATACAAATTCTGCAATCCCAATGTCGGGTCCTTTACTAAATAGCTTTCCGTAAATCAGGCTGCTCATATAAGGTTCAATCTCCGACAGATACAAGCCAGGTTGCTCCTCGAAGGATAAAGAAGATTCATTTCCCAGTCAACAGAAAATCCATCCATCAGGCTGCGTAGTTGCTGCTGCCAATGCTAAGCTAAGTGGAAAATACTTAAGAAACAATTTTCCCGAAATTCCCTTCAGGTGACAGGCCAAAACCGGAACAAACCAAAATCCTGGGGTTTCCTTAACACACACACACAATGAACATCACCTAAAATACAATCTTTTCATATCCTGTCCATTCGCGGCCACCCGAAGATCTCCACATGCGTCAAACTCTGCTGTTCCATCCACGTCTATCATAGTGGCTGTATTTTGAGGGGTTCCCCGAAAACCTCAACCATGTTTGGAGGAACACCTCAGCAGTTGAATGACCATGTTGAGCGAATGACCTCGAAAAGTCACTGACTTTTCCTCCACCAAACAGGTCCTTCAACCCACGAACTCTGATCCGACATGATGCCAAGACGGAGCTAGTTGACCATCATGTTTGACCCATATGGAACAGCTGGTTGACCCATTTCTCATTTCCCAAATGGGTCCAGCTATACCTAGTTCCGATGGTCTGTGACGGAGGTGGACGAACACTGGTCGAATGGCTGGACGTTGGAGAGAAGCTCTGGTCCCCCAGGCCGGAGAAAACGTTCTCAGGGCGTGGCGTAGGGCAGGCAACATGCGAGTGAGCGCATCCAAACCGTTGGGCTCTTTGGAGGACTTGGCGTTGTCCAGCCTGCCATGGTTTTTCTTGGACTACGACGACCAGTTCGTTGTCTAGCAAGCGATATAAACAGACGCTCATGTTTTTCAGGGGGAGTTGGGTGATGTTTGGTATACGGATCCTCCGGAGACAGCTCCAAGGCAGAAAGGTTGATTTGCGGTGAAGAAACTCATGCGAAAAAAAGATGGTACTGTTGAGAAAACATCTCAAACAGGTTGTTATGGGTGTATAAACCGTATAAGCCTGATCTTTTGAAATCTCATCACATGATCTTTCTATGGATGTTCTTTATATTTTTCTCAATCGCCCACACAGGCTACACAGGGCACTTTCTCCAGCAAAGGAGGCCTAAGCGATAACCAGTTGGGTATATGATGTACAACATTTGTACACATGTCCTGGTCACCTACAATTCACTGCTTAGAGGCAACACCTTCAACACAGCCCACTCTGGCAGTGGCCACGCAATAAAGCACATCATGATGAGAAACTTAGCAAAGGAGAGTAATGGAGTGCCTTGGAGAAGCGTATAGGAACCTTCTCTGAACCCCCTCAGTTTCGCTGGAGAACCATATTCAATAAGGGTGAAGCTTCTTCCACCTCTTCTGGTTTAGTGAGGTGTACCCACAGAACGCGAGGTTTTTACAGGTCGACCCGATCTGAACTGTGGAAGGTCGATCCGAGTTGCTCTCAACAGCCGCGACAGCCTTCGGACGCGAGAGTGGCTCACGCCGAATCACTGTTCCAATCTGGGTTGAGAACCAAGCTAGAATGTTCCATGTTCCTGCCAACTTCCAACAAATGTGAGATCCATTGGTTTACATCACCACATTGGTTTACATCTGCCCCCATCAACCCCAACATTCCATGGGACTGGCTACCGCTCCTGGACTCTTGACCGTTCCAAACAGGTCGGGCGCAACCCATCTGCTTCCATCCATGGGGGTGCGTATTTTAATAGGAAGGTCGGGCTACTAGGGGATCTCCCTATTGGATCTCTACACACCCATAGCAGTCTACTATATAAGTCTACTGACCCCTGTTTTGGAGGATCAACTGTCCAAAAATATGACCTTTTCCATCCGTTTCCTTTGTTTTTCTAGGTTGGAGGATCAACTCTCCCAAAGGTGATTGCCTTTTCCTCTTCACCAGGGAACTCCAACACTTCTCACACGATCCCAAGTCTCCGCGGCTTCCAACCCGGCGAACACCACCGAGTGCCCCCCCGCAGGAACTGCGCGTTCGCCACGTGCGCCGCCAGCTGGCCGCGGGGCCCGGCGGTGCGATCGAACCTGCCGGATCGCGGGGGGGCACAGATGGCCCGGACGCCTTGGATGGGTGTGAATTGGGTTTTCCTCCTGGGTTTGGATGAGATGTGAAGACACCACAGGGGAGGGGTTTTGGTTTTGGAAGGTACCCAAGACTTGGTAGATTGCGGTATACATTTCGGACCAAAAGTAGCGCAACTTCCCCGTTGTCTCCCTTGGGTATCCATTTTTTTTGCTACGGCTCTGGGCTCTCTAGAGTTTGGCACCCCAAAGTCTAAGGATCCAGAAAGACAAACACTATACAAAGTGAAGGCGTGCAACCATAAAGTGCACTACAAAATGGTTGGTCGAACCTAAGGTATGTCATTTCTGTCTATGTTTTCTATCTCTCATTTACATAGGCCATCATAGGCCTATGAGAAGAATACGTATCTTTTCAAATCTTTTCATGTCTTGTCCCAAATGGGTCTCACATGATCTCACGGCCATGCGGTCACTACAAAATGATTTCTCAAAAAAATTGCCTGTCTACAAGCTGACGGGCCTACCCTCTCGCTTGATGTTACAACTAGGCCAAGTTTCTTTGCACAAAAAATGCCAGTATCCATGCAGAGACTCTATTTCAACATTCCCCAGGAATCAAACATCACATTGCCTTGACAAGTGCATGGACCTTACCCCCTACTGAGGAACCTCAAAACAAACTAGAATGTCGTTCTCTAGTGGCCTTGGGCTCTCCCATTCTGTCGTGAATATTCTCACCGGGATAGTGCAACATCCACTTACATTCAAATCACCCACTGTTGATATGGGTCAGTCTCTGGCTGAAGGGCGCTTTAGGTACATCGAAAAACACACAACATGATACAACTGAATTGTGGTTGCTTGTCTTAAAGTCGATGCTGCGGTATTGCTACAGTAACTCTGCGACTTCTTTTTTTAATTGGGGTATCTGCTATGTTCTTGCTTCGCCGCGCTTCGCCTTTTCAATCAAAAGTTTTGAGTCAAACACTGTGAATGTCAATCAACGCCATTTGTTGTAATGCATGTTCAACGCTTAGAATGCTGCTGTGTTGCAGGAGTCCCTGTCCGTTTACGACCCCCCCCGTCCTCCCCACGACCGCGGACAGGTCGAACGCTGGTCGCCGGTCAGCCGAATTGGGATCGCCCACCTTTTTTGGACGGTGGACGAGTGTGGAGCGAGTGTGGACCCCGAAGTGATTGTCTTGCTTTTTCTTTTCGAGCTCTTTTGTGCCAGTTGCGAGTTGCTTGAGATGCTGTGAGTCGTCTAGTGAGTCGAACGTGACGTCTAGTGACTACCGCGTCGTAAGGACGTGCCCAACCCACCACACACAGTGTCACTGTGGCCTGTAGTCGTCCACCATGGTCACAATCGCCTTATCAGAGCCTCAGGCGAACTGGCTCCAAGCGGGGAGGCCGAGCCATTGAGCCAGGCCGAGCTGAGGAGTCATTGTAACTGGGTATGTATGAGTGTATGGAGACCCTACTGTGACACCAAAAGGGTGTCACTCTCTGACAATAGTCTTAAAAAACATGATTTCTGAAACCTGTTATGTCGACTGGTCGTTCCATTTCTGGCACTCAGGGACAATCAGGGTACTCCGCCGCGTTCATCTGCGAGGGGAGGACGAAAAAGGCGCCGGCATTCTCTTTCTTCTGCATCTCCTGGTCTGTCACTTCGACCCGACTCACTGGGCCCCATGGACCTTGGGGACCAGGGCCAGGCCGCGCAAGCGCGACGAGGCGTCGGAGCGCCGGAAACCGGAGGCCACGAGGCGACGAACAGTTCGACAGACGAGGCGAAACGTCTGGCAACGCAGTTGAGTGGACAGATTCCTGAGCCAAGATGAACACAGATCGCACCCAAGCGAGGCGAAATGTGGGTTCGCCTCCCGACAGTCGCGAGGAAGCAACAAAGGCCAGCCAAAAACCATCCAAATCACTTGTGCCATCTTGTGCCCACAAGTGAAAAACCACTTGCACTTGACTGTGGATTCTTTTGGTTCAGAGTAGGAACCGTGCTTGAAAGGTACTGTGTCCGCATTGAAGACTTGTGATGTCACACCTTCAATCGTTGACACTATAGGAGAACATACAGTACCTCAGAAAAGTGGAGATATGTGGAGATATTTGGGAGATCATTGCAGTACCTTTCTTCTTGCCTGCCTGAAATGAACCCAGTATGCTGCGGCACCTTTCTGTTTCCAGACTTTGGCGATACCACGCACGGGGCAGTGGGAACTTCCATGTTGACCAATTGATAGCACAAATGTGCATTTTTGGGGAGTTTATTCATACAGGCCTAATAAATGGGGCTTTCTTCCCCAGAATATCAGCTGTATAACTTGGAGACCTTCAATCACCTCAGATCTAATTATAGTGGTTTCATAGCTTCGATGGTGGTTTTGATCACCAATATGTCTTTATACATTCTGGGTCCATCCTTGCACCGCCCCAATGTCTGGGGTCTACGCCCACGTGGGCGCCATCGAACCGAAAACCACGCCGGTTTCCCGCTGCGAGACACCCGCCCTCGGGCGTCGGTTTCACGGTCGGTTTCACGCGTGCGTCGACGGACGAAGGCGTCGTTTCCACAGCCACCACAGCCCAAACACTCCAGCACCACCGAGCTCACCCGGCGTCCGGCCGGTCCAGAGCTCCGGTGAAGTCTGGGTGTCCATGTGGGGTGCAGGTCGGAAGATGGACCGATCAGGTGACCCAAAACGACTGGCCTGATCGGTGGTTTACATGGAGAGGGCTGGGGAAGGGCTGGAGAAGTGGTGGGTGGTTTCAAGCTGTTGAACCAACGAACAAAATCATAGGAGGACCTCTGGGCTCCAATCACCAAGTAAAGGTTGAATATCTGACACCACCGCCCCAAGTCTGTTATAAACTCTGTGTCCCAAATCGATCACACCATATCACACCTTCATTCTGGATTCTAAGCTTTATATTGGCAAGAAAAGCTTCTCCACTTTGATAGGGCAGGGTGCTTACCCGGCCTTTCTTTTTTATTCTTCCGGGCGACGTATCTTCTGCACGGACATGCACAGACCTTTTCTTGCAGTGTTTTCCTTGGTTTGGAGGCCCTTCTTTGGCATCAGGATCATAAACATACATAAACCATCCAAGGGTTTCTATTCCTTCTAATTTTTAACACTACATCCAACAGCAGCCAGTGTCCCCCTTGTTGGACTGGATGAATCATATTGTGTTTGTGCCTACCGGGCGCCCAAAAAATAGGTGCCAGAAAGGATATTCACTTCTTTCAATGATCTTTGTTTCTACAGGTTTGAGAATTCGAAGAAATGACACCCACGTCTGGCCAAATGGTGCCAGGCGTTAGGCTTTAGAGTCTATAGAGTTGTCTTGTCCCCAGGTTCTTTCAAGTCTATAGGCTTTAGAGTCTATAGAGTTGTCTTGGGAATGTCTTCCTTTCTGGTTTGGGGAACTTGAAAGAACCTGGCGCCGCTCCTCCATGATCTCGCTGCTACATATCTGGAAGCCTCAACCCGCAGCGCCAAATGCCGTTGCAGAATAAGCGTTGGGGACCCGAAAGCTTTGGTTCCAATACAATTCACTGCAAGACATAAGTGGAAACA
This sequence comes from Durusdinium trenchii, assembly GCA_963970005.1. Taxonomy (NCBI): domain Eukaryota; class Dinophyceae; order Suessiales; family Symbiodiniaceae; genus Durusdinium; species Durusdinium trenchii. The sequence continues at coordinate 2,495,771 of CAXAMN010003335.1, forward strand.
CTATAGCGACGCTATAGTGGAAACTATTCTAGTTGGAACCTTTTTGCCAGGCATATAAAGTTTACAGATGTTTGCAGTATGCTCAGCAAATATCCCGCATTCTTTAAACACCTCACCCTACTGCTGGTGGAGAAGATATCCGGGACACAACTTTGCCACCCTTATGTTGGCAAAAACAAACGTGCATACATCACGCTCCAACTTCTTGTGCAGACTGGAATATAAATGGTACGCACTTGATGTTGTCTATCAATCATGTATTGAAGTAGTGGATTCTGAGGTAGCCAAGGTCTGACCCAAGATCAGAAGTCCTGGGTGAACTTATGCCAGCAATGGAATGTCATGAAAGAAGCCCACGACTCCAGTGATGCAGGCATTCTTTTCTATCTTTCCTCAAGTAATTACCTTGTGTGTAACTCCAAGCAACAATGCAACATCCTCCAAAGAATCATCCTCACAGAACCCTTCAGCGGTAATTAGTTCAAAGGACGCGTTCCTGACCATGCTTTTTCTGCTGTGTAGCCCCCGTTTGTGTAACACAAACATCACCACAACTACTTTCAATTCTCGAATACAATGCGGACTCTTGATTCATAAATTATTTGCGTTATTTGGATTGTAATTCCTCCTTCATGTGTTTTTTTCTAAAAGGAGTCTACATTTCCAGCCACCTCACCCATCCACCCATCTTCTGGATGTCCCACCATTTAGACCATGCACACCCTCCACACACCCACTCCACACACCCGCTCCATCGCGGCTATATCGCGGCCCGATCCAAGTCGCTGCTAGCAGCGCTGGACTCGCTCTCGGTCGTCTTCGGCAGCTTCTGGAGCGCCTCGACGCGCAAGCGTCCTAAGGGGCGGCCTTTCTCGCTGGTCAGGGCGCCGGTGTCCACGTCAAAGCCTCGGGCGGGTCAGACTCGACAGGTGCAAAGGATGGATGGGCGAAACACGACTGAACCCGCAGCGGATGCCTCCAATATCCTCCAATCCGCAAACCTTCAAAATCCAAGCCCTGGTAGCGTCCTTGCTCCTAGTAGCCTAGTAGCGATGCCAGGAGCCCCGTTCGTAGCGTCCTTGCTCCTGGTAGCGAGTTGGTCTTCACACACAGGTCTGGATCCATCACCTCCATCAACGTATATGGTCGGACCCCCCACCGGACCCTGCGACGCCCGAGGAGCAGTAGCCGCCGGAGCGCGCACGCAGACCTTCCAGGGGCATCTGCCATTGACCTTCCTCGGAGTCGGCCCAGTGGCCCACACCAGGCAAAGCGGATCGTGGATGGTTCATCTCCATCCCCTGTCACCTCCCCTGTCAACTTCTTAGCATCGAGCACGGCGCCTCGAGGCCTCTTTGCCTGCGGATGAATCCATTGGGGTGTTGTGCCACGTGCTATAGTTATATTGGGGATGAAGTTCTCACGCCCGAAAATCACTGATTGAAGAGCCATGCAAAAACCAAGATCCGAAGATTATGACGTTTTGCAAGCAGTGGTTGCCCGAAGCGCAGAAGGGAAGCACCTCCCTTGCCGCACGCAAAGGCGCGGTCCCATCGCTTCCCAACTGAGCCGAAGCTCCGGTGCCAACGACGACACCGGCGTTCCGCCACTGTCGCCGTCCAGTTCCGCATCGGTTCCGCCGTCCGGTGACTCGTCTCACTGCCGAAGGCACTCGGTGCTTGATGAAGCCAAAGCGCCCGCCCTCGGACTTCACCGTCCTGGCCGCTCGGAGAAAGCCGCGGGCGGAGAACGCACACCGCCGGGAGAGAGGCCCGAACCCGCACACGGTCGACGGGTCGACGGGGTCGACGGCTGAGGGATGGTGTGTCTGTGCTGGGCGGGAGGAAAGTCATAAATGTTAAATAATAGGATTTGGGAAACACCGTTATTTTTGACACCTATAGGATAGCCTAGGATTCTTCAAATTGAACAGGAGACCGACAGAAGAATGGCGATTTGGGGGAATCGTGCGGATATCCCAAATCTTGCACCTCTGCAGCGCCACCCGAAATCAATGTATGCCTGAATCTTCAAACGTGCAGAAATTTCTTAACTAAATTGGTTGTTTCAACACTTTTGGCCGCAAAAGGTCGCAAAACCTTTAAACCGTTCAAACTGGACATTCTGGCCCAATAGTTCAAGAATTGGAGTTGAGCAAGGAGAATCGTTCAATTCATGAAGAATTGATGTGATTGGACGATTGGACTGTGTATAGGAAAAGTAACCGACAGCAATTTGAAGGCACTTTGACAGGGTCTACCTAATTCCTACTTGCAGCGTTCCCGTTTTGAAGAGCTGGATGCTGATTTAGCACAATCTGCAAGTCAGCCTTGCACGCTTTCTATTTATTTGAACCGGTCAAATGTTCATTGATCGCACACGTGTTGCACTGTGGCTTACAGGTGTTCCACTTGATTAGACCCGTTAAAGTGTGCGCATCAAGAAAAGAAACAGAGCAGCGCTAGCGTTCAATTTTGGTTGCAACCGTTCACTTTTGGTTGGAATTGGCCAAGCCGGCCCCATAGGAAAGAAATCCCAATAGTAAAGACAATTCTTCATTGTTGAGGGTCCAGGTACATATAAGATTTTACTCACTGTGGAAATAGCCCCCCTTACATGCCTCTTACATGGATGTACCATGATACTGGCGGGCCATGGTTTTGAAACGCTGTTCCTTCACGACCGATCGACAGTTCCCGCCTCGGGCCGCCCGCGCTCCGCGCGCTGCTCGGGCGCTTCAGTTTGGGAGCCATGGCGATCGGTGTCCACCGGATCTTCGGCGTGTTTCGGCTGAGTTGAAGGGTCTGGGGATGGATGGGAGTCGGAGTGTGAGATTCAAGACCCTTGGAGATGAAGCCCATGGGCTGCTAGACTTAGAATTGGGTCTGGAAGTTTGCAAGCACACGAGCCCATTGCAAAGTGGTAGAATGTGGCATACATCCCCACGAACTGTCTAGTTCACGGTAATCAAGCATACGGGAGCCAAGAAGCCCTGAGAATCCAAGTCTAAAATCAGGCTTTTAATTGATGATTTAGGATTGGGCGAGCTGTGTGTTGGTAGGGTAATGGCACCAAATGCTCCGCACCTGCGTTGGAGGTGATTTCTTCGTCAAGCCTGTTTTCTTGAAGTATCATTCATGAAGTATCATCTCAAGCGGCTGCTGAACAAACAGAAATGGACAAATGGGCAAAGGTGCAAACATTCCAGGTATTTCCAGGTTTTTCATTGGAAGTGGTTTTAAACAATTAGTTAAATCTAAAAAGTCATATCATTTCCAATACACAACAGTAATGAATACTGCACTTCCTGGGCTACTCCAAAGGCACCGAGTGAAAATGCATGGTGCAACTCCAAAGGCACTTCCAAAGGCCCCCTCTAAACCAATGCGAGAGTCGCATGCACCTCCAGTTTTCATCCTTGACCATTTCCGGCAAATCATGTTCCCTTCTAACCTCTGCTTAAGGGATTGCCAGTCCGTCGTGGATGTGGATGTTGATGGTTGATGAGAATTCGTGAATAAGCAAGCATGGTGGATAGGCCAGTCGGGCCAGTGACATGAGCCTGTGCCTGATTACAAAGGGGTCACATGGCAAAAGAGATCAGATCAACATGGTTTTTCTGAATCAATCCTATTCCATGACCCCACAGAACTCACACCATCCTTCATGCTTAGATGTAGAAGCATCTACAGTAAGTAGAATGCAACATGGTTCTGATTCGCCCGAGTTGATACTGCTCAAGTACCAGTACGTACATCCCCATTTATAGGGGTGACTTTTTCCAGGATGATTCACCACTTTATCATTCGAGAGGCCAGGGGCGCTGGCAGCCAGGGGCTTTTGCATGCTTTTGCCTATGAAAGTTCATACAAAGGAGCCCTATTTCTTCCAACACTTCGGATTCGCAACTCCTCATCCCCACCGGAAATCTCGTCTAGCCCCGGCCTCAAGCCCTCGATGTGCTTCATGGCACCTTGAAAAGAACATCCGCTCGCTTCGTCCGGAAGAGCGAGCGGAACATGGTGAAGATGTGGGGGGGTGCCATGGACTGTTCAATGAAGCTTTTCCTTTTGGGTTCACCACTTCAAATCATCAAATCATATTATATATTAATAAACATGGTAAATTGTAGTATAATTGTATTATATTGTTAGATTCTCCAAGATGTTCCTATGTGCTCCCCCCCTTCAATCCCTCCTTGATACTTTCAACCTCGGCCATCGCACTTCTGGATTCGCCCATGCTGCCTAAACCCATCGGTTTGCTGCCGAAAGTTGATACGTACAGTAGGTGTTGAGAATGTCACATGCCCAAATCGATCATGCTTGGTGTGAGGTCTAAATCTCAAAGTACCTGCCCTGCTCGATCTCCTGGGGGTTGAGTTTGAACTGATGCTTTAGTAAGGGCTAAGTAATGGTCTGAGAGCACAGTCAAGAAGTGAGGAAGCTTCACTGGGCAATTAGTCGAAACGGAATAGGACCCACTTGCTTATTAGAGTGTTAGCTTGCAGGCTGTTTGTACGTAGTTGAACTGTTGTACGAGTGTGGCAGGCAAACATGGGTAGATCAATGGCACCCATTCAGGTTGTTCACGCGTGTTCCTCTAAGCACTACCATTGGTTGGACCGTTGGACCGTTGGACCTTGGGTTGGTCCGTGGTTCCGAAGCACCGTCCTCACGGGGCAAAAAGATCCTTCGGGAGTGGAAGATCGCACTCCAATGGAGAATCCAAACGAGGAAGACGAGGCATTTCTGAAAGGAGATCAAAAAGTAAGTTTTGAAAAGGAAAAAGTGAATCCAGGTCCCCAGACACCTATACAATTAGTATGTGACAACGGAGGGGTAGTGGGGTATTGAATTTCTTTGACCTATTGCCAGTAAGAGTGGATGATGATGGTTCAGTTGCAGGCCTTTCTCATCTAAGATAATAGTGATGTTCTTGTTTACTGACTGTTGCTGGTAATAGGACACACCCAAGGTATGGAGTTCCTGTGATTTGCATATCCACTTGAATTCGAAGCATCCGCCCCCCATCGATATCATCCATATGAAGCCCTGCAAAAAATTTGCCCATTCGCCGTGACATGCCTTCAGATTCCAGCGACTTCACCTGGCGGAACCAAAAAAAACAAACAGAAAACACGTCATGTTGATCTCTGATCAAAAAAAACGCGCACGCAGGCGGGATCGTCCAATGACCAATGCAGAGACGTACTCGACCAATGACCTCTGATGCATAAACCCACCCTAAACATACGTGAACGTGCTCCCTTGGACCGCGCGCTGTGGTCCCCCATCTGCCGAGACGACCTTCCACAGCTTACGAAGCGAGTGGCTGCTTCAACCAAAATTATCCCAATTCCCAATCGAACTATCTGAGCCGTGGAAGTGTGCTTTGAAAATATCGGATGATGGCTATTGGGCACCAATGTACCTGTAGAATCCTGTAGATATTCCTAGCATTCTGGCCAACAAAGTTTACCAACTGTTTGCAATGAAAGTTGAAACACCTACAAAAACTTATCACCATCCTATATCACCATTCACTTGCGCATCATGAACCGGACCTGCTTCTCCCGCAAAAAAACAGAAAAATCGGTATAATTCGGTATAAGCACTCCTCTGTTCACCTCGCTTGGTCCACCGCCTCCAAAGCCGCCAGCTGCTCCTTGTGCCCGCGCACATCCTGCTCGGCGCGCTCAGGGGACCGAAGGATCACAACGAAAAGGGGGTGATGGTGGCATCCAGGTGGATCTCTGAACAGGTGCCATCGCTGTGGCACCGTTGATGCCGAAACCACAGGGCTGTACAGAATGAATTCGTCTTGAAAGTACGTCCTTGAGTTCTGTCTTGGACAAGTCAGTGTCTGTGAGAGAAATTTCTGAAGTTGCTTGAACACGCACCTGGTGTGAGTTGACCAAACCTGTTTGGGTTTCTTCCGTTTCTCTTTTCCATGCACAATTGGGAAGGACTATATAAGATACGTTTAGGATGCGCGCCCTTCATGTCGTCAGCTTCCTTCCCACAACACACAGACAGGAACTCAATGGCAAGTCTCTTGATTTTCTCAGGATCAGCTCCAGCTTTGAATTTCATGCCCAAGCCAAACCCCTTTCCTTCGCCACCTGGCTCAAGTCCGAACGAAGACGAGATGCTCCGACTGCAAATGCCGGCAATCCAAATGTCTTTTGCCTACATGAGGGTGATTTGAAGCTTAAGGATCTCAATGTAGGTCAATAGTCCAATCGATTGTGGAGGGTCAGACCTTCAAAAGCGATCGTTTCATAAAGTGACATCTGCCCACCGCTGTAAGTGGCATTTATTTACATATTGTTTTGATTGGAGTGTGAGAAATGCAAATGATGCCGATCATCTCATATGCATCACAGGCATCATGCTGTTCAGGCTTCTGTGTGTGTGTTGAGCTTTGGTAAACCGAGTGGTTCAGGTTTTGGCGAATTAGACTTGCCAGCATTTCATCGTGGAGACAAGTTGATGTGCAAATCTCTCTGAATCAGCAATGTTAGATGGGTGGTACTTACGATATAGTCACTTGCAATGCCGCTGCCACCCCCGAAAAGTCAATGAACGCAGCGAAACAAAGCCTTCCACTTCAACCATGGTTGCAGTATGTTGCAGCGATGCTGCGACTCCTGAGAAGTGGTGAAGATGGTGCGACTCATCACATCTCTACCCGAAAAACCAAGGAATCAGGGATCAGCCACCGTCCCAGTGGCAGCCACCGGTTCCATCGCTCGTGCCAGCCACCCCAAAAGGACCAGGTCTCGACTCGGAGGAGATGGACACGGGACCCACGGGGACCCACGACTCCGTCGTCCTCTGAGAGCTTCTTCATCAAGGTCAAGAGCTGTTCCTGACCGTGGCGAAGCGAAGGCATGCTGCCCCCGAGCAGTTGGAGTGATGTGTCCCTTTTTTATTTTCAAAAAACAATGTGGCAACCAAACATGCTTTTCCCCAAACAGTGTGCTTCATGATGTGTTCTTCATGCTTTCCCCCTTAGACCAACCAGACATCCTTAGATCTTTTTTTGACACACTGTTTGGGGACTCGTGCCTGGATACACTTTCTCTGTGCCACGGTGATGTGCGGAGCATCATCAAAGCCCCCCAAGAATGAAACTGGAGCTCACACAGGTCCGGGTCAGTCTGGGTAGTTCTTCTCTTATGGATCACAGCGAAATCAGCACGATTGGAATAAACGCTTCCTTGTAAAACAGGTGCAAGGATGTGCCACTGCAACCTTATACCATCTTATACCCAAACTCATGGTCATCACCTTACCTGGAGCTTCCACAGAACACAAACAACTCAAAAAACTAGTTTGAGGTGGCTGGTTTTTGCCACCTTGGGGCTTGACGCTTGACAGCTATCAAACTACCAGGAAACCCAGCCAAATTCCAAGAACCACAAAACCCTGCACAACAGCCGCAAAACCCTTGCTCTGAGCGCAAGTTTTCCTCCCATCGCCCACCTTCTCTGCGTCAAAAGTCGCCAGTCGCATGGACCTTGGTTTCAACAGGGATACCGAGCAACACGGGGGATCACGAAGAAGGAATCACCAAAAGCAGCGGTTGCAAACAGCTTGCACCAACAATAGGTGTAGATGGTGTAGTGATGTGCTTGGTCATGTCTGTGTGATATAGTGTGACCATCCAACGACATAGTCTCTACGAAGAAACGATGGTGAGGCTCCAGCAACTCCTCTGCACAGTGCCGTTGGAGGTCCTGGTGGACCCGCCCGTCGGGAAATTCTGGGCGAACAAAGAAAACGCGCCTTTAAGGCAAAGCATGTTTTTTTGGGGGTGGTGGCAGTATGAAGGGTTTCAGGTGCAGGGTTGAAGGGTTGTAGTCTCCAACGTTCTTCGTCTCTGAGGTGTTTAGGGTTTAGCGGTCGGCTGTTCAGAGGTGATCAAACAGTGAGCGAGCCCGTTGATTTCCCCACAGCGGAGTATGCAGCGCACTCGAGACTTTAGGAAACCCCTTAGTCTCATGGAGATTGGCTATAAACTACTGTATGACTACTGTTGTTCTCAAAGGGCAATGGATGGCAATGGTGCACAGTAAGAACTGTAATTCTGCAAAGAGGAGAGCAGGCGGCTGGGGTGACAAACCTTCCATGAACCAACGCAAGAACTGACTCACGATGACCATCCGAACACGTGCTCCAACAGGAGCCCTTCATTTCACCCAGACGCTCCAAACAGCCCTTGGTCCCTCAAAACCTACCAGTAGGGATTTTAGACCCAGACCCCTCCATATGAGGGCCCAGGGTCGCGTCTGGGCACAGCAAAAAGCACGCCCCAGAAAACGCCTGGACGCCCCACCCCCGACGGCTTCATCGCGATGAACCGCAGCCACACACCTCCATGCTGCAGCGCATGGCGTCCAACTCCAAACGCACGGAGGCCTCGTCGGCAAGAACCCCCCTAGTAGCTTCTTGTTCCTAGTAGTAAGGCCAGGAGCCCCTAGTAGCGTCCTTGCTCCTAGTAGCGAGGCCAGGAGCCCCTAGGAGCTTCTTTGCTCTTAGTAGCGATGCCAGGAGCCCCTAGTAGCTACTTGCTCCTAGTAGGGATGCCAGGAGCCCCTTGTAGCGTCCTTGCTCCTAGTATAGCGATGCCAGGACCTAGTATAGCGATGCCAGGGGCCCCTAGTAGCTTCTTTGCACATAGTAGCGATGCCAGGAGCCCCTAGTAGCGTCCTTGCTCCTAGTAGCGATGCCAGGAGGCTGCAGGTGATGGCAGAAATTAATTCGCAAACGTACCAGCCCGTCGACTCAGATTGGGCTCCTTTTCTGAGACATGGGGAAGCAAGAGAGCCGTCGACTCTTCACTCTCTAGGAGTTCGTTCGTTAGCGAAGTGTCACAAACTCTCGAAGCGACTTGTCCGATGCTTCGCAGTGTCACAAAAGGCTCTTCAGCCAAAACCAAATCACCAGGGAGTTCCGCGGTTCGGCCGAACCTCCCCGCGGTTCTCCCGCACCTCGGCCTGGGCCTGGTTGTCAGAGATGGTTCTCAAACGACTCGTGGGATCCTCACACCGAAGGATCCACAGTGTCGTCCCGTGACACCGTGACACCACCACGCAACCCCCATCGGTTTGAAGTCGCTGAACAATGAGGTTTTGCCCTATGGATTCACTGCCACCGAACCCGAGGTACGGTGATTGGAGCCCCTTGGTCGAGACCTTCGTAGCTCCAGCAACGTACGGACCGAACCCTGTCACGGGCCCGCCCGAAATGACCTCGATGCTACGACGTCGAGCGGCGAAGAGTCGCGCGGCAGAGCTGTGGATCTTCTCTCTACGGAGAGTCCTCACGGGTGAAGATGCCTACGTAGCGTGGCGTAGGCTTAGATACTCGCAAGGTGAGCCACAGTCTTCGCAGCGAGAAAAACTTGGAAGTTGGTTCTTTTGCGGAGCCCAATTTGATTGTCCATGCCCGACCAACTCAGGTTTTCCTGTTGAGTCATGTGATGTTTTCCTGGGGTTTCGTGTAGGAGTGTAAGTGTAGGAGAAAGAACATGTCTCAGCTGGCTGGTACGTACGTGATAATCGATAGTTTCACCATCAACAGAACAACTTGTCCATCCACAGGCAAAGCACTCCGGGTTAAGCGGTCAGCATGAAAACAAGTACCCTTGCGTCCCTTGCTGACCAATCATGAGACCTACTCATGGTGGAAGACTTCAAAACAAACCCTGCAACCCCGGAAACACTCTACTAGTGGGGCACCTTCTCTCAAATAGTAGAGGATTTCTTAGTATCGTTACAAAACACATCAAATAGGCAACATCTCAGTATTTTGACACGAAGAAAAAAAGGGTTCATTGGAAGGTGGAAAGCGCCTAAGGATGCCTAAGGATATTCTAACTATGATATTCTATGAACTACCCATAATGATGGGTGTACATCACAACCCAAGCGTCCTGGTAGATTCTACTCAGGGCATGTTTACCTACCGCAACGCAACGGCCAACAACGGCCCCGTTGCGGCTTGGTTTGAACTCAATAATCTTTCACCCTACTGGAGACGGAGATATTACTCCGCCGAATGCAAGTAACAGTGACTCGTCGCTTCTGACCCATTCTAACGGTTCATGCATGGCTTCCAGAATCTCTCCTGGTGGGGGTTCTGGAACTCCTTGGAATCTGCGGACTCCATCCACTCTGTTTGCCGACTCCATCACGGGTCGATCGGTCGGAAACACCGACCGATCGCCTGCTGGCTGAAGGCTTCGAAATCTTCGCGCAAGCGACTGAGAGCGCGGTCCATCGCTGCACTGCCTCGGGACGCGCACGAGATCCAGCGACCCGGGGGTTCGGCAGAACTTTCGGGACTTAGCAAATGGTAGAAGGTCCCCGCTGGTAGATCTTAATTACATGGTGGGTGAGCTGTAGCATGTTAGCATGGAACTGACCAACCAGCTCACCTGTACTGGCATGGTAGAAGACGATCCCCACTGGTAGTTTTATCCATAACTTGGAAGGTGGCCAGGTCGGTCCGGTGGGTTCTTTTCGATTCTCTGTTTAACCAATGCAGGGGCAGTCAGTTGACCCCGTATATATACGCCTTGGTTGACCCCATGAGTCAAATCAACAAGATTCCGGGTAGATGTTTGTCAAACTTCGATGGTTTGTACCAGCACCACCCAAAGAGTTGCTATTAGATGGAAAATAGATAGTCAGGGGGTCTATAAACCACCCTTTGGGTGGTGCTGGTAGATGTTTGTAGGGTGTTGGTTTTCACTTACTCCCAAATGGAATTGGTACATGTCGGCTTTTTCTGGGCCAGGGAGGGTCTCTCTGATACACGTCTAAATGGTGACTGCCTTCGGTCCGTCCTTTTGCTCCATTTCGTTGGGTCCCAGTTCACCGTCACTCCAACGGGTGTGGAGAGCGACGACTCTCGACTCGTTCGCCCACTCGTTCGGCGGGACGACACGGTCCCCGACACGGTCCGTCTGTCCGGTCCGATGGCTGGCGATGGCTGGCTCCACGGATCGCTACCGATGGACGTGTTGATGGACGTGTGTTGTGATTGGAGTTCTTCACAACACCTTTCCGTGACATAGAAACACACGCACACAAAAGACACACACACACAAACACTAGATTCATACAGATTCGTCGTCTGATATCCTGTCCTCAAAGATTTGACTCCCTCAGTTTCCTTGGAAAGTAATAAGCTAACCATGGCCAACCCACCTCTTCCACCGTCCTTGCAATCTGCACTTGAGATGGCAAACACTGAACTACATTAGCTTAACCCTAGATGGCTCCAATCGCGTCCAGCACCAGCAGGGTCCAACAATTGGGTGTGTGAACTTACGGTGCATTTGGGGTGTCTTTTGGGTGTTTGTTCTGAAGTTGTCGTTTTATGATGTTCTTTACACTTCTGCTGAGTCTAAGTAGAAGCGCTGCCGTAATCAATCAGCGAAAGACAAAGACCATCAAGAATCAAGATAGATGCATTGTGGTGCGGTATCCCTTGCTTCACATTCTGTCCATGAACATGTGGAAACAATTGGCTCAGATCACAAAGAACCTGAGCAGCCCGCTGAGGACTCCTAAAATCACAAACAACCAATGGACAGGGCAAGGGCCAAAGAATGCCAAAGAGGACATCAAAGCGCCAAGGGACAAACGGACCAACCCTTGATCCAAGAGAGACTAGGCCTGATCTCCTCTCCTTGAAGTGCCACAGCTGACAGCTTCAAGGCGAAGCAAGGACGATCCCGATCCCTCCGAAGAGACGGCCTCCATGCGAATGCTAACACCGGTCGGGATTCTTCATGAGACCGGTCGCATGTGGGTTGCACCCGACAGGCTGGCAGGCAGCAGGCAGCGACGCAGCATCTCGTGGTGACCGGGTCTGGGCCCACCCACTCTACGTCTGGGGAAGGCCGAGCGAGGCACTTTCTTGGCACTTGGGCATCCCAATAAAACCAAACTGCTAATAGTGGAGGCGCTCATCACGATGTTCGGGCCAGCTTGGCGTGCAAACCAACGGTGTACTTCCTGCTATTCGTCCATTTGTTGTGGGTTCTCGCCTGGTGATGGCTTCCCCCTTTCGAGTTCATGCCCCAGCTTCTTCTCCCACACATGGACAGTCCACAAAGCATTTCAGCGAAGGAACGGCTTTGACAGGATCCTACAGGGGAAGGGAAGGCCATGCAACACTCCCTAGGGATGCACATACCGAACCTGAGGCACAGTGAGGATGGAGACACTGTGATGTAGATTACGGGGGGCCCAAGTATACCTGAGAAGGCAGTGGATCCCTAAAGACTCCTCGGGTTTCCGCATGTTTCCGCTCGCCGCAGCTTGAACGTGGACATACGCGGACGGTGGCGCATGGCAAGGCCTAGGGGGTTCCATGAGCATCGGCGATCTGCGCCGTTTTTTTGGTCAAAGTTCTTCAAAAGAGAAGAATAATCTTGACGATTCTTCAATGAGAATCGATCTCGAGTCAAAAAAAACATTTTGAGATTCAAAGATTAACGGACTTGGGGATTCATCGGATTCATCATGAGACGACTTAATTATCTTTGTCAGCTTGCAGGCCCCTGTCGTGGCTCCAGCTCCTTGATCGTGCTGCGTTTATCATCCTTTTTCACTGCGCGAGCGAGATGCCTCGTTTCGATGCCATCAGCTCAAGCTGGTCTGCATATCCGCAATGGGCCAATGGAGCGACTGACATCGGCAAAGCATTTCACGGCCCCTCGAAAAAAACATGCAAGTCATTGATCCGCCTTTGCTACATCTCCGCGCTTCCGTCTCAGATCCTCCTCCAGAACTTGTGCTGCGTCCTTCTCCTTGTCGAATCTTATAAATCCTTTGATCGTGTGCACAAGACCCAAGAACCGAAGCAGCCTCTAAGGAAGTTCCACTTGACCTTACCCCTTACCAATGCCCGGGTAGCATCTTTCACTTGTCGAGCATCTTTCACTCTGTTCAGTTCAAGTTCTGCATTCAGCCTGCGGCCTGCCACAGGCCAGGTTCTCACCCCAACCGACCACTGACCCAGTCCCCCTTCACCGCCTGGAAAAGGTACAGGCCAAGAGCTCACGACACTTCGAGCATCTGCAGAACACTCGAAAGGCCTGGAGTTGAACCTCCCACTCTGGAGCGGACGGACACAGCACAGCACAATGGACTGAAAGGTCAACAGAACGGCCAATAGTCTACCACCTTTCATGGAATGATCTGATCGGCACCGCAACCACCTTTCATGGAATTGCCCCATTGGAGTAATACCACCCCATGTATGGAACCTTACGACCACCCCTGGCCTGATCGGCAGGAGTCCCAGGGGTGTCCCATTTTCCTCGCTCTTGCTGACGAATTCCAGACCACACGGAGGAAACCCCCGCTCGATGCTCAGGGAATTAGTGTTTGGGGTACCTATATTACCATCTATTACCTTTGCTCTGGGGTTCCAGACCGTCCAGACCTGCAGACGGTCCACCGGCACAGCGTCGTACGACGCCACTGGACGCGAACAGAACTTCGTCGTCCAAGCAACGCTGTTGCGCTTCATTCCGCTCCACCTCCTCCGCAGACGTGCCGGCATGGTGTCTGGACAAAGGGAGTGTTGTGAACGCAGTGGAAGCAACGTAGTATTGGACAAATGATTGTTGGGTGAGGTTGCTTCACAAGATTTGTGGATTATATGTATTATAATCTATAGGTGAGGTACTAGGCGAGGTCCTTGTAGATGTCATCAAATCCTGTGACATGTCGCCAGTGGTATTGCAGATCCTTCTAGAAGTACCACGAGTTTGGTCCTTCACCATTCCGCTTGGCCTCGGACATACAGCTCACACAACTCCCCAGACGTCACAAAGAGCTTTGTTTAAACGACATATATAACTCATTGGTCAAAGTGCACCCCCCTCAATCTTTGATGGGTACGGATCACGATGATCATGCCGCATGCCCCTACAACAAAGAACACTTGCCTTCATCAACACACTGGATCTGCGGCGGTGGTTGTGGGAGGAAGATATGCGTACTGTATGAGTGACCAGTCATTCAATCCTCGAGCAAACGGATGAACAAGGTAAGATGTCATACTCAAACACCAAGATGAAACATGAACGTGTATACTGCAAATTTTCCGTCTTTCAATCAACAATGTCATGAATCACCGTTTTCATTCCCTTCCATCCTTTCCAACTCATTCCTAATGAAGATGTGTTTCTACTTTGAAAACACTGCTACAACATCCCTACCCTATCCTGAGGGGGGGGCGTCGAAAATTGTAAGTTACATTTTCCTGCGCGCAGGGCCTCAAAAAATGTAATTACATTAACTTTGAGGTGGCCTCAAAAAAGGTAACTTACATTTTTGAGGCCTCATGGGTGATTTCCTGGGGAATGACCTCAAAAATGTAAGTTACATTTTTGAGGCACAGAGGAGCGCTTACAATTTTAGCCCCCCCCCATCCCCACACTAATTTCTGCTCACGACCACGTCCCGCATGGTCAAATGCGGCATTTCAAGGAAATGCCTGCCGAAACATGTCAGCCGTCAGCCATCAAGTTGAATGATGCTGCCCGCGGCCGGCTGCATCATTAGCATTTTTTGAACTGAAAAAACAAATATATAAAATATATATGTTGTTTTGTTACAATTCTTTTTGGCCGGGGGGTCTTCCATACACAACTCCATACACAACTCCTTCTGCAGCAACAAGCCACACAAAAACAAAGCAGATGAGGGAACAGCAGTGGGTCTGAGTCATCATCAACAAAGAAGAACAGGAAGCACACCCAAAGCAAACTGCCAAGAAACAGGAACATACATGTTCCCACTGAAGACCCCAAAGGAAGGCAACAAAGCGAAACCCAAACATAACAGACGATCACACTCCATACATAATAAGCAATAATGGAGAACAATAAAGGAGAGGCTGCCTGTTCTATTGGGCAGGAGAACAAGGATATTCAACGCCGTTTGATCCCCTGGTTTCTTGCCCCCTGCTTGCGGTTCGTGTGGTCGGACGTGTGTGCTTTTCAGTATGCAAAAATGTAAGTACCTCAGGGGGACACCCCAGTTCCTTGTAAATTCTGGGGAGTTGGGCATGTGGCCAAAATGTAAGTTACAATTTGTGAGGTCAAACTTTCTCACAGAACCCATGTATTCCCTGTAAAATCTGAGGGTTTGGATGCGTGGACTAATTGTAAGTTACAATTTTTGACGTCTGCAAATCTCACCTTTCGCCTGTGTCCTGGTCCTGCATTTTTGGAGGCTATGTTTTCCTTGGTGTTGAGGCATCAGCAAACAGTTGCCAAATAATACTTTTAGTTAATTACTTATTTAGAAAATATTTCATTAAGTGACTCCCACCCGCAAATAATTTCTTAGTGATTGGCGTATCTTCGATCTGCCAACGCACCCTAGGGGGGGGGAGTAAAAGAAATGTAAGTTCAGGCCTCCCAGGTCCCAAGTTACATTTTCCAGACCCCCCCCCGCTCCCCTCGATCTGACGACCCCCCCAGGGGGGGGGGTTGGAAAAATGTAAGTAAGCACGTCCCAGGCAACAAGTTACATTTTTTTTGCCCCCCCCTCCCCCCCCCCTTGACTAGTTTCGATGGTGCCTGGGGGGGGTAACTTACATTTTTTGACCCCCTAGGGGGGTACCCTAAAATGTAACTTACTTTTTTGAGGTCCCCCCCTCCCGGGGGTAGCGATGCTACAACTATAACCAAGTGAGTAAAAATTACCAAACATCCCGCAGGGATCCTGTTCATACAGTTTCATCCGCTAACCCCTACCCATCACTTCCCACCGATCACGCGTCGCGTGGTTGTGGCTCCATCTGACGTCGGAACTGTTCCCTCAAGCCCGCGGTGGTCTTGTGAAGCTCCTGCTTGGCACGAAAACAGGTCTTCCTGAACAACACATACGGATGGCGATGGAACGTCAGGGTGCACCACGGAACCCAAAACATGCGGGTGGCAGAATTCAAGTGTCCGAAACACAGGTGGTGTGTGATAATTTCCAATCACCTGTGTGAGAAAACATGGTTTGTGATAATTGGAACATTTGAGAGTTTGTGTCATCAAATCGTTGGTGATGTTCCATGAGTGGTGGGGCGTTCATCCAACTAGAAAACATGAAAGTAAATAAAAACATACCAAACCTGCGAAGTAGTCTGTCGTCCTGGCCAAACTGGAAAGATATGGAAAGTATCTGACTGATTTGCACGTTCTGCTTTGGTTTGTTGCAACACATGTTGCAATATTTGTTTCCTTCCCATAATACAGCGCTGTGAATAGTATAGTTGGACTATGTCAGGAACAATTTCAACAATTTCTTGCATGGAGGGGCCGTCTCATTCATACGTCCTGCTTCAACGCCAGCTCCATCTTCTGCACCTCAAACAACGTCTGCTCAGACCTCGTCGTGATGCCGGCCCGAGTGCGACGGTCAACAAACATTACCAAGCAATCTCTGGTGCAACGACTTGGCTGCAAGGGCAAAAGTTCTGACTCATTCGCTTATGTCGAGCCACGCTTCTTGCACAGCACGCTTCATGCATTTTTCTTTGAGGCTGTTTGTAGGGTTCCGGCCACCAAATACGTTCCTGGCTGTGGCGGGAAACGCTATGGAGCGGCGTATGAAAGAAAGGGACCAGGTCCAGCATGCAGTGGTGGCCCTCGAAAGCCAGATCTGGTGCGCTGCAAAACATGTCAAAGCTCATGCATGCTTGGGCCACTTGGGAGTAATTTACTATGTCGCAACGCCACGCCAAAGCCTCTTCTGACTCAGACATTCCAAGAGAAACGCGCTGCAAGGCTGTTTTTTTCACGAGTTGGATTGCAAAGTTTGACACCTTCATGTTCGTGTTCAGGTTGCAACATCCGAGTCAAGCACTGGTGGATTTTCAGGCGCCCCTCCCGGTGACTACGCATACGACCTCAAAGTGCTGCGAATCTTGAAATACAGTGCTGCAGCTCGAAATTTTGCAATATGCAGTAGGCTGAAGCAACATGAAGCCGGAAAGAAGCCCCGTCCAAGGTGAACAGTTTGAAGTTTATGCACCTCCTAATTCAGTGTGGTTCAGTCACTGAAATTGGGGCCACACAACCGATTGGACTCATGAATGCCTCCTAAAAACACCCTGTTTGTTCATCCTGCTGTTTCTGAGCAGTCCTATGAATGTGTTGAAACAGGTGCTCCCAAAGACTCCTCTGAAGAATCCTTTTGCAATCGGTGTGAAGCTAAGATTTGAGTATGTATTGGAGTCAAATGACCACCAAATCAACCCCTGGAAGAAAGAAATGAACAAAACTTGGCACACCATGTCACACCATTGGTTGGTGAGGTTGCGGAAATCATATGTTGCATGCTTTGCAGCTAGTCAACAGCTGGGGTTTGGGGCGTTTGCGGTCACACCACCTACTGATCCTTGCGAAGGCTCCTTCGATGAAGGTCGATGTGGGGACAACCAGCTCAAAGACCGCGGTCAAAAACTCCAAAGTCTCAAGGTTAAATTACCCTTTGTATTTAGCACCCGGAAGCCTTTGTTGAGGGGTCTCCCTAAAAGAACGTGCCCGGCACAGGTGGTGTTCAACTTTGGCAGTTAATCAGCAGCACAAAAGGTGCGCCCCCATCCTTGCGTGCCACCTTTCATGTTGGACGTTCATGAAAGAAAGGCCTAGGATGCAGTCTACGCATTTGCTGTTTCGATTAAGAGCCTCTAACAGAATCTACGAGGTTCGGCTGGTGCGTTTGTGTTGTTGGTTCAATGCTTGTGGTTTTTGATGTTGTTTGTGGTCTCGTTATCTACAATGTTGATGTGTTTTCTTTAAGATTGTTTGAATCTATCTACTTTTTAAAACATCCTTTTCTTGACAAAACATATCCCGGCGAGAGACCCCAAACACTTGAGAGCACGATATGAGTGAGCACACATGTGTGAGCAACCACATGAGATCACACATAAGATAGCACAGGTATGCAAAGGTATGAATGAGCACAAATATATGAGACCGCACACACACATGAGAGCACACGAAACATGTGCTCGCCTGTGAGAGCACAAGCATGAGAACACACGTATGAGAGCACACACGTGAGAGCACAAGCACCGCACATACGAGAGCGCAGGTATGAGGGCATATGACACCACACATACAAGAACACATGTGTGAGAGCACACAGGTGAGCGCACATATCATAGCACACATGTGAGAGCGCACATATGGGAGCACATGCATGAAAGCAAACCCCGGAGAGCAAGAACAACATGGCAGCGCACATACGAGAGCACAAGTATGAGATCCCACATATGAGAACAAAAGCATAAGACTCCACATATGAGAGCACGGGTATGAGTGAGCACACATATGAGAGAACACAAAATAGAGCACACATGTGAGAACATGCACATGAAGTTACACACACACGTGCGAGAAAGCCAATGAGCCCACAAACATATGCTAGCATGCAAATAAGAACACACATGTGAGAGCTTGCAGGTGGAGCGCGCATGAGAGCACAAATTGAACGCCATCAAAAGGAATTTTGAAGCTACTGTAATACTGCAAATCAAAAATCAACAAGGGCATCAAAAGGAATGCTAAAGGACACCGCAGGGAAGCGCCAAGAGTTTAGTGGGAAATTAGAATGAATGAGAGACAAACATTCAATGGTGAATTACGAATTACAATCTTCAAAAATGGTTTTAAGAGAAATCACCAGTAATGAACATAAAATGCAGATCAAAAGGACATAGGCTGGGTTTCTCGGGATACCATGTAGGAGGCCCCTGGATTTGCCTCCCGTGTGGGGGCTGGTGCTGTACTCCTCAGCATCCTACATGCCCATTTAATTCTCCTTACCGCACGTGCACGTTCGGCAAACAATGTTTTGGGTTGATCTCTCAAGCCAGTGGTTAATCGGCGACTTCCCAACACGGAACAGTAGGTACCAATATTTAGCATCTGGTGCCCGAAACTCTGACTGTTGATTACGCCCGGACATGTGTGACCATCCAAATAAGAGGTTCAACAAACATAGACAGTCATGAATCATGAGTCATGAGTCATGATATCATCCGGTTCATCAAACAAATTGCAGTGCAAAGGGCTCTGTGGTTTACAAAACCTCATGACCACCGCCGAGCAATTCAGAGCACCAGACCGGCGCTTCACACCGGACACCGAGCAAACCGCTTCAACCTCCGCACTCCAAACCGACTGAAGCGACGGGGCACTGACTAGCACGCAAAGGACCTCATTCCAAAATCCAAGAACATCGGCCTGCCAGTGAATGGACACTTGCTTTGGGTTCCATTTCCAAAAAAAACAGGGAGACTCCACATCGTTGCCCAAGTTATTGAACATTTCCGTAACCTTCCAAGATCATTCACAAAAAACTGCTGACCTGGCATCCTTAGCAAAACCATGGTCGTTCGTTATTGAACCCTTGCAAGAATGGTTGCTGACATCCTGGGGTTTTATGATGTTTATTTCCCCACCCTCACCATACTTTTCACGGCGAAACTGTTGGATCTTCTGTCCGACACGTCGACCCCCGATGGGTCAAGCGGAGACTCCTGCTTGATCTGCTGTTCCATCGGCTTGCTCCCGTCAGCTGCCTGCAAGGAATTTCGCACGTTTGGAATGGGTCTGGGTCAAATTCTGCAGTGAAAAGCGATAGGGGAATATGTCCCTTGTTGATGTCCGCCAAGAGTAGTTGGAACTCCCAGACTCAAACTCAAAACTTGGAAAAAAACATGCCAAACTGCCAAACAAACACGGGAAAAATTCAGAAAAAACATGGGTTTATCATTTTGTTATTTAATTTCCAAGGGGCGTGTTCCTGGAATTACTGACCGTTGGCGAATTTGTTTTGGAAAAACGGCGCGTGGGAAACTAAAACCCATCACGACGAATGGTGAAAGCTTTGAAACATCATCGAACATCTTACTGTTAATGTAAGTTCGCTAGCTAATTAAACATGCCTAAAAATATTCAAAAACTGGTATTGGCACATGCAATAGCAACAAGCTGGTCAACTCGATGCGACCCAACTTGACGTGCTGTCACCACGCCCTGCCGGTTAGCTTGTTCGTGCGTTGGAGTTGGCAACGCACAAACAATCATTCAGTCAAGCCGTTCGCACTCACTGCAGAACAACACAATCATACACAAACTGCAAACATAAAATCAAGCAGCAAACGCAAAAAATGGGCCAATGGCACTCACCCACATGTAACTTCCCTTATCCTAGACATCCCCTTGTGACACCAAAGTGAGGGTGAACTGTTGGCAGATGGAAAAAGTGTTTCCAAGGAGAAGCTCCCCTCCTTCCAATGCATTTGCACCTCTCTCTTTCTCACACATATACTATATATATCCTTGGCTTCGGCGCCGGCCCGGTGAACTTTGTCGGGTCTCCCCCCCAGCACGACCCGCCTCAACCTGAGGTCCCAAACAAGGGCTGCTGTTGGGGCGCCTGGATGGTCCGGACCAAGCATCGTGAATGAACAGCACCACTGACATATATGTCCAGTCACACAGTGGTTGTTCGGAGGCTGCGGTTGACGGGGCACACAACCGAACTCCATCGGCCAGGCCATTGCCTGGCCTTGCACAAATGTGGTCGTCAGCACTTGGCCCAGGATCGCAGCAAAAAGTGCACATGTTGTGAATCTACAAATGTGTATAAACATCGCGCTGCATGTAAAGGGCGTTTGCCAGGCATACAGTACAAAGTTATCACATTGTGACAAGCATGCACTGTGAGTATTGAAAGGGCGCCCACACACCCGAATTCCAGTGGATGATGATGGTTAGAAGCAGGATGCTGCCGGAGTGCATCCTCGTTGCATCAAGAGGACATACTTTGAAACACAAAACAGTAACAGGAATCGCTGAGCAAGCCCCAATACGTTTCCCTGTTGAACATTGTTGAGCACATGTTCGGACAATCCATGTTTTGCATGTCTTATTGGCACCGTTGCTTCCGTGAGACATGTTTCCTTGTTCAAGTCACAAAGTATAGTATAATATAGGTTGGAGGCCATTGCTTCTAATTAGGTTGGAGGGCATCCCTATTAGGTACCTTCTGAGAAGGTAGTTTCTTCGCTCAGCTGGGTGCTGTGGACTGTGGCAGAACCGAGTCAAAGAACATGACAAGTGGCGAAGTCCCTGTACGTAGCTCCGAGTGAGGCGCCCTGTTCCAGAACTGGATTAGCTTGTCACATCGCCTGGAAGTGAAAACAACAACAGCACAGACATAAAGAACACACAACATCCCCTGTAAAGTTCACACGACAACCCCCGGAAAAGGCATTTTGTACCTACAAATGCGGCACCCCAGGTCCAAACCAACCAATCCATCTATAAAATCAAGCCCCAAGATAGAAACCTTAAGTCTATATAGTATTGGGTTGGAGGTTGGCCATAGTGGGCTCACAGAAATTTGTGTCAACAGGAAGATGCTTAAACAGCCATCTCACAAAATGGGTTCTGACCCTCTACAAAATTATGGTGAGTGAGTGCACATGCTCGAGTCAACGGAAAGATATGTAAGAAATGCCGTTTCTATAAAATTGACCCTGCCTTGCAAATCATGTTTTTGCTAACATGCTCAAAATCTACCCTGATCACTCTACAAATCAGGAACACCCAGGACAATGATTCTGTAGAAAACCCATGTTTTCTCTACAAAATGGTCGTTTCCAACACATCAGCAGCTTCGAAAACCCCTATTACTTTTTTGTATAATGCAGGTTTGCTTTCGCGAGGCTTTCGCGCGGCTTTCGCGGAAATTCGTCTGGGCTTTTCGATTTTCCCCTGAAACACTTGTGCTGCCGCTGCTGCTGGCTGGTCTGCTGCGGCTGGCTGGCTGGCTGGCTGGCTGGCTGGCTGGCCTGCTGCGGCTGCCTGCATAAAAATATGGTCACCCACATAAACAACACGACATGCACAAGAAATTCGACTTTCGCGAAAGCTTTCGCGACGCTGTTCTTCTGAGGTTCTTTCGCGGGCTTTCGCGAACCTTTCCCGACCTGCGTTTTGGCTTTCGCGAAAGAATGTGAGATTACAGTTTGGGGGGGGGTCTTCGACCTGAAAAATCAGGGGTTAGGATTTGCACCCGGTCGAAAGAAACCTTGCTATCGCAAGAGTAACTCCAGCTAGCTTCGCTAGCTTTCGTGATATGCTTTCCTTACTGCTCGGTTTTTACCAATGCCGCCCATTGTTTCATCTTCAGGATCCAAGCATCGCAGCGAGCAGCATCGTCTATGAACCAATGGACCCCCCCGTTCCGAGAAACATCTGTGAAAAGGACCTTCAGAGGCGATTCTGAGCCCCAAGATGGTCCAAGACCTTACAGCTTTAGTGCATCCTTCTACCACATGTCGTTCCTTCTGTAGCATGTTCAGCTCATGTTCAGTTCATGCATACGTGCACATAGAAGGTGCCCATACGTGCCCGGACGACCGGTCTCATCAGGTCGACCGGGTCTCCGGGCAAAGCTTTGGGGTCAATGGCTGCTGTCCTCGGTGGTCAAACCGGGGCTTCCCGGACCGAGTCGAGGAGTCGAGGAGTCAACGAACCGGACGAAAGACCGACCGACTCCCCAGAGCGGGAGTCGATCACCCATGGATGGATGTAGAAACAACCATTTAAATGGAAAGTCGGGTCCAGGTTTAGTGTCTGTGGTTCTGAAGAAAGCCACCCGGAAAAAAAAACGGTCTTGACCGGAAGACCTGGGTGCCACCACGGTCGCCGGTCTCCCGGTCGCTCGGACCGTTCAGTGGATCGGTACGAAGCCTCCGATTCACACGCTGGGAACAGCACGGAGCATCAAAAGCAGCCAAATAGAAAACAAGGACCTTCAGCACGTGACCGTCCTTGTCTCGTCCCAGGATGAGGTCACGAACAGTAGGCCGGCATTAAAAGGTCACTTAGTAGGAGAGAGAGACTCCAAAGAGGCCACTTCGAAGGTCCTGGTGGTTGGAATATTATAAGTCAGTGCCATCAATCATCCCCAGTAAAGGTTATTACAAGAACTTGATAATAAACATATCTGAAACCATTGAAGCCACCACCCAGAAAATAGTCAGTGAGACATGTGTCTTGTTTGTGTTTTGTTTCCGTGTATTCCTTTTCGCCAGCCCAAACGGGAATTTACAAAAGACTGCCCTTTGTGGGCACACGGCATGGGGATCACGGGGTCTCTTTCACAGAGAGATCCGCTGGATTCCAAACCCAGCAGCCACTTTCGGTGTGCGAGTGGAACCTGCAGCAAACACATGGCCAACAGGACTTCCGTGGACTTCCGCAGTTGGAAACCGAATGGTTAAGCTTTTTCAGACGTGTGGAAACTCCCCGACAAAGGTGTTTTCTGCAGGTCATGAATTATCGACGTTTCGTCTGCAATATACATCTTTCGGGCCTTCCAAATAGTCACATCCTGGCTGCTGGCTGCTGGCGGCACCACATCATGACCATAGTGGACAGCTGATTGGCTGGATTTCTTGACACCACCTATAGCAGGTTGGCGATTTCTGAGTTGACTTGGTCATGATTCGAGTTGCTTTTAGCTGCTTAATCAAGCGGTCAGAAAAGGAACCCCCAACAAAAGCCTCAGACAGGAACACATGCCCCACCAATCAGTCAATTTGGTGGGTCGAACGGTACTTCGCACACCCTGGCCAAAAGGGAACCCGGCACTGTGCCCAGCCTCGCACTATCCCTCAGCTGCACCGCCTCCCAGTTTCCATCTTCGCGCACGTCGCGCTGGGTGTGCCCGGCAGGTTCGAGTATGGCGAGCTCGTCGTCCGCGAGGCTTCCTCGTCGTGGGACCTTTCGTACGTGGCGGAGTTGCTACGACGACAGGCACGAGTTAGGTGTGTATTAGAATGGGGAGACCCGCGTTTGACCACCTGGAAGAAACAATAGTCCACAACTCATTGGTGGAAGTTTTCCGTGGTCCTTTTGGCTGTCTGGTTTCACATATTATATACAAGTTTGGGAACAAATCCCTGCGTCAAAACCAAAAGGACTAACTAATAAGGGTGTGGATCGTCCAAGTCTTGGATTCTCTTTGGCCGGAGGAACCGACCAGGTCGCTGCCACGAGGAAGGCACGAGGAATGAGCTCCCTATAGGCCCTCTTCAGGAGAAATCCCAGAGGTGTTGTTTTTTACTAATAGTAATTAAGAAGCTACTCGGAGGCCATCGCTATTAGGTTGGAGCCCATTACTACTAGTAACAAGAAACTACTAGTAACAAGGGTATTGTCTAATTGTGCAGGCCCTGGAGGTCATGGGCCCCAATTGCCAACGGCAGCACCATATTCCGTCCAGTTTTAGTTGGCATCAATCGACACAACGGGCCTCCCAAATGGCTGGTAGGCGAAATTAATTGTGTACCAAGCTACCAGCGCTCACGAATTCCTGCGCCAATCCAAGAAGTGGGTAACCAAGTAAGACTGGTTCAGCCACCTGAAAACAATCATGTTCCCCTCTTGCAAAGCCGCCAAACGTGCTTTGAACAACTGCATTCCTTCTACTACAGGCCATGTTCAGTATCTTCTTTGCAGGAGGCTACCCAAGAAAAGCATCTCAGTGCACGAAGGTCATCTGTATGCCTTTTCAGCGCGTCTCAGACTTGTGGATCGACATTGGGCCAAGCAGAACTTCCCATTCATTGCGCCAAGCGCTACAGAATTCCACTGGTTCTCATCGTGAAGCGCTCGATGAGTTGAGTGATTGGACCCGATTCGAGCGACCGAGTGAATGGACCCCTTTCCACCACCCCCGTCCTCGTTGGATCCGTCCTCGTCGTCGTCGTTCACACCGGGCGCCCGGACAGCGGTGTGGCCGGCGTGGGGCCGCTATTCCAGCCCTTCAGGGACGACCTGGTGGGTCGAAAGGACGTCAGAAGCGTAGACGAACGTAGACCCATCCTGGGAGACGAACGTAGAGGTGGGGTTATCGATGGTGATCGTTATTATACTATGTGGGGGTTCTCAATCTCCGGACTGAGTAGACTCTTGAAAAGATCCTGGTGTGAAGGGGGGGAAATGGATGGGAAATGATGGGAAACGTGTCAAAACGACAACATTCACATTTGGGGCTCAAGGAACTCAAAGTGGCCATGCTCAATCCACGGAATCGAGGAATACATGGCCTTTTGTTCATGGAATTGGATGGCTTGAAGATGTTTGAGGGGTCAACTGATCTAGAAATGAGATGCAGTCGCAGGAAAAACCACGTCTTTGGCCGACCAAGTTCTTTGGCCAAAAGAGGTCAACGTAGGTCAACTGATGGGGTTCAATCGTCCAGACGATGAAGGGGGGGCGAAACCATATTGAACCTAAACAATCCATGGGAACTTCCATGGGAACTGCCAATATATATGTCAAATTATGTCAAACATCCCAATGACCTATACTCTACATTGACCCCTGGGCATTGACCCCTCGACCATCCCAACTGATCGGCGGAAGTCTCATGGAGTGGAGAATAGAGCCATGACCAGTCATGACCAGTCTGTCCCCGAGGCGAGGGTCCGGGGCGAGGATTCTTGGGGCATATAGGAGTTGATGCCAGGAGCTACTAGGAGCAAAGAAGCTACTAGGGGCTCCTGGCCTTACTACTAGGAGCAAGTAGCTACGAACGTAACAAGAACGCCTTGTGATGTGTGCATTTCTTTTCGGTGCATGGGGTAGAATGGGGCCCGCGCAGCTGCAGTCACGACAGTCTAAGCTGCTTGGCCGCTGCTTTCAAGCGGTCAGAATCACCCGAAATCTGACTCGATTCCAAGAGGTGCTACTTCAGGCGACACCTTTAGAAGCCAGAACCACCACCGTCACCCTCGAAGAACCAAGAAAACCAAGCGGAAAAGTACATGATCCCCGGTTAGATTCCCCGGTCGCATCCTCACGTCCTCCGTCCCATCCTCACGTACCTGGCTCCAAGTCCGTCCTCCAGATTCCGGCACCCCTCATTTGTTGCGGGGTCTCTACTGTGGCCAGACCGGTGGCGACCGAAGGACCGGTCGCCTCGCCGAGGCTTCAGAGCCTCGGAGACAGGCGCGCCCATGAGGCGGACCTGGACCTGGAAGAATCCTCCAGGTCATCGCAGAGGAACAAATCTGGATTTAGATGCTATGTCAGCCATGTATATATTGGTAGAGAGAGCTGATTCGATTTCGAAGCGAGCTGTTTTAATTACTGGGCCGGCTTTTAGATGACCCAAAAAGGCAGGTCCACCATGGTTGGTCCGTGTTCGAACGGATCAACCTGCTGTGGGAGCGGACATTCCGTGAACAGCCCTGCCCAATCCATGGGACTGGATGTGCTGGACATGTCACCGCGAACCGCGCGGGGTCAAAACCCGGAGCTATGATCATCTTGGATTTGCGGTCGAGGAAACGAGAAAAAACACATCCAAATATTCACCAGAAGGGGATTTAACTGGGACAATATAAGCAAACCAGGTCTTGGAATACTTGAAGTGAGCCAGGGCCAGAATGTCTTTCAAAGGCGGACAGATGAAATTCCTCTAGGAAAATGGTTGAGGAAACATATAGATATACAGCCGGTTGGCTACGGGAGATGGCAAATCTCCTTTTCGGGAGCATATGAAATGGCAATGCTCCTCTATCAATCTTGCTGAAGAGATGGACAGAAGAGGTTTCTACAGTCGAGTTGACCACGGGACAAACAAGGAGATCGTCCAAACCTTTACCGTGGGTACTGACAGCAGCCAACCGTTAAAGCCTTCCTCTGGACAGAGAAGTATGCCGGACGCACAGCGCTTCCGGTGGCTTCCCGTGGTCAGTTCCACGTACTCTTCCACTCACTCAACATGGAAGTGGAGGGGAAAAAAAACCGTGTCCCATGGAGCAAACTGGAAGACAGGTCGGTATGATCCACTTCCATGTGTTCGGAACGAGTGCAGCGAAACACTCCATCTAACTGGTAGATTTACATTGGGATCAATGTAGGCATATATATGGCTATATGTCAAAACCCGGAGCCCAAAACCAGGGTAGGTTGACCTCCCAGGTAGTCTATACTGTTCATTCTTGGTGGTCAACCAGGGTGTCCCGGTTTTGACCCACAGCCATATGACAAACATGAAAGAATAACACGTACAACGTACATCCACTACCGGCTTCTGCTTAGCTGATGCTTAGCCGAGCCACCAGATCTCGAGGTAGTATGCGACATGTTGTCGCAAACGCTGGTCTACACCAAACCGACGTTTACTTTTTTGTCGTTTTGGAGGTCTCACCTATAGTGCCCAGCTGGACGTGAAAAGAAGCCTGGAGACCGATCGTTTTTGTTGCATTGTTTGTTTGCTTATGGTTTTGTTTTTTTTGTTGTCATAGGTGCCCCATGTCCTGACGCGTCTGTGCCGTCCTAGGTGTCTTCTTCACGTGTGAACCGTGTGGAATGGCTTCACGTGTCCGCCCAGGTGCCCCGGTGGTTCGTGGTTGAAGCGGAGTCTGAAGCTCCACGGTTTCCCACAAAAAGACTCAAAGACTCCCGACGCAAAACACCACCGGTTCCTTCAATTGCTCAACTAGCTTCTTCAGAGCATTTCTTTCAACTGAATCAACTGAAGAATCCTATCGCTTGACTCGCCGTGGGTTTCTTGCTGTAGTTTTGCTTGTCGCTTGAAGTTCCTGCTGAGCCGATGCCTGAAGGCGAACACGGTGAACGGATGTCGTCGGACACGATGTCATCTGACTGGCGTTGCCGATCAGTTGAGATGGGTGAAAAAGGGTCGACGGTCAATGTAAATATTCCAAAGACGGAGTGTCTGGGTTGGTTAGGTTTCTGATGCTTTCTGAACACATATTTTACTCATTCACACATTTTTACGCTTGACCTAGACACCAATATGAATGGCGAGTCATAGGCTGCCTACCAGAATGAACACACAGGCCAAAGTTGATCTCAACATGAAAAACTGTATGCAAAAAACACCTCCCGTTGACCTTTGCAGTAAAAGCTTTACTATATATTAAGTAAGTTTACTACTAAGTAGGGGGTGTGGATTCAATCCTTTGACAGCACGTTTCTGCCTTTTCATTCAACTCAGGACGCGAAGGTTTGTGTTTTTATGGATCGCTTCTGGCATGAGCGAGGCGGAGCGGGGCTGCATCAACTGCAGTTCTGAATTCGTGAACCAATCAACGTTCAACTGCTTCAGACACAATCACAAAATCTGAACACATCATCGGAACATGAATGAATAAGATAATGGGTTCACCACTTGTTCTGATTGGGCAGTGCCAACTTCCATAAAACTGTAACTTTGGTGGAGAAGGAACTCAAAGACCAAGTACCGGTTAAGTACAACATCCCCCCCTGTAAGTGTTCCACTCGTAAGTATGAACCCTTAACCCGCTTAAGCATGCTTAAGCATCCTCCTTCAGATTCAGGGGGGTAGGTCAGCACAAACCTTTCTAGAAGCCTAACTCTCGGTACATCATAAGGTTAAGTATAAAAGATCAAGAGCACCTAGAAAATGCATGTAGTATAGAATCGAGCTCACAAGATCAAACAAACATGTCAAACACAAAGAAAACATAGGCAAAACATGGCATCGATAAAATCAAGATGCCTGAGTCTGAGGATAAAGGCCACAACATTTACATCAATGGGACGAGAAACCCCATGATTCTAGAGTAGCTACAAGGGCACAGGAATTCCTCCGGCCCTCGAATGGTAGATTTAACAGTGGTGCGTTAAGCTACATGTTTTAGATTGCAGCGCCGTTGGCCTCAAATGGTAAGGTTTTGGGAGCATCAAATACACCGGAACACCCATTTTAGACAGTGTTGTTTGCAGAAGGATGCTTAAACCATCAAGTCCGCTCTCCTGTGTCTCCCGATGAAGGAGATCCCAGGACAATAAGGGTTAACCTCTTCCCACTTGTTTTTTTATGTTTTTGTGTGTGGGAAAACCCATCACAACCCATCCACCGAAAAATTTGGTTGGGTAAGTGACCCCCCCGGTTACATCATAACGAACCTACACCGCCCACCCCCAGTGCACATGGATGTATAATGATGTGTATTGGAATCGGGAGATGCCCCATTCATCCCCCCTTAGAAGAAGAACAAATAAACCAAAACGCCACTGCTGAGGGGTCTCCCTATTGAAATATAAACCTGTTCTCCATCTTCGTTCCTTCTCCATGACCATTTGGCCACACCAGTCGCCCGGTGGCTCGACAGTCGAAAGCGGCTCATCGAAAGTGATGGGTCCTCGGAGCCACCGAGGTGGCACGAAGGACGTGCGAACGATTCAGCACTTGTCTAAACATAAGAAGCACATTTTTTTTGTGCTCCAACACATTTACTGCGGCGAAATGCATTGAAATGCATTTACAACATCAAAAGTCTGCCCAATTTTTGTGGCGTCAAATGCCAGGTTGTAGAACACCAGAACAACTGAGACAAGCAACGTAACACCCGGACCGATGGCCGACTGGGCACCCAAGGAGTTTCGACTTGGCCAGTCTCAGGGTGCGAAAGAAGCACATCCAAGGGCGCCACAAGGGACGTCGCATGGGAATTCCCCAGGTGCCTTCATTGCAATTGTTCAGAGGCTTCCAGATGCTTTCAGATGCTTCCTTGACCCATCGCCTTCCTGTACTTCTGCGCGCAAATCTTATCTCGAAGTCGAGGCAAGGAAGCAGGTCTCGGTCTCTGTCACAGCAGCAATGGCCCAGGTCTCCCTGCTAAGAGCACCTGCTAGCTGGCCCAGCTAGCGCTGGTGCGTTCGCTGATTTGGGCCATGGTTTGTATCCGCCCCCGACGCCCTACCCATCTTTGTGCATTGTAGTTGCCCCTTGTTACACGCTGTGAGCCACAAGGGGGGCAATTGGAAGGGAAAGTGAAAGGATCTGGAAGGGAATTTGAGAGGATACTGGTGGGAATAGAATTACTATATACACAAACGCACACAAAGCCTTGTACAATCGTTTTGTGTTTAACTTGTTGCTGTGGAGGGCGGGACTCATATTCACTTGGACTGCTCAATGAGCCTCGGACATGATCTGCCGATGCCGGTGCGGCGAAACCTCATGAGCGCAATACCCCCCTGCTACACACTGCCCACCTCTGCGCATTGTAATTGCCCTCTTTGCCATGCTGTGGGCCATGAGGGGAGAATTTGAGGGGATAGTGACTGTGGTGGAAGACTTGCGAGCTTTTCAGAGAGTCTCAAAGCAGCTTGCGAAGTCGTTCTCTCCCATGTGCAGCGCAAATGTCTTTAGACGGCTGAAGAAAATCCAATTCGGCGACGTACATCTCGCCATGTTCAGACTTTGTTTGTTAGCTTGAGAGCATTGCAGGGCGTTTCTTCAAAAAGTGTTGCCTCCCTGTCCCCGTGGCAAAGCAAGGCAAGACCGGTGGAGATTCACACCAAGAAGTACGCTAGAAAGTCCTAGAAAGTGCCTTACGGGCATCCGGATGTCCATCTCCCCTCACATCAATGACTCATCCATCGGCATTCTCGACCTGCATTACTGTGGGGAAAAACCATCGTCCCCCCCAAAGCACTTGGATGTTTTTCAGATTTAGCTAGATTTGACTGGTGGCTTTAATGTGGTTTCAATGTTCCCTGTTGCGGCCTCTATGAAATAGAAAGCATAACGAATCTTACATCCGCCGGGCAGCTTGAAGTCCAAACACTGTGTCCGAGGACGAGCGACCAGCGGTGTCCCTGAGGTTTTCTGATTGTGGTGCTGCTTTTTTTAATGCGTTCAGAAATTGGGAGGCGGTACATATGGCACTGTGCACATGTTCGCCACATCCACAAAGAGAGCATTTGCGCCATCAAAGTCCCACATGGTCCGGAGACAGTGGAGGAGCTGATGCGGGAAATGAACATCCCGAGGCATCTAATAAGCCCACATGTTGTTGCCGCGTACAAAGTGCTCACCGGTGTCTCCTCCGACTCTCTTGGGGTGCTTTTGGATGCGAAGCTTGGGTCTCCTCCGACTCTCCTAGCGTCAGAGGAACGGGCGATGGTTCTGGAGAGAAGGGGCCCTCTGCGACAATGAGCAAGAGATTGCAGTCACCTTTAAATGCACTAGGCAAGAGATTGCAAATCAGGGAGGGAGGCAGACTGTACACAAAAGACTGGCTGACGAACAAAGAACCTTTTCGCGTCAATCCCATCAAATCTGGGGACCTTGAGTGGACATATATGCTCCTGCACCAAAGGTTTTCACCAGATTTGACCACACACACACACAAACAGCGAAACAGCTATCTGGACAAAGAAAAATGCACATGCCAAACAGAAGAGATTTGCCTCGTGCTTTTAAGTCTAGTTGCTACGTGGATGTTCAGTTGATGTCATCTAGCTGTTACAGTAAAACAAAATAAGTTTGCAAGTTCAATCGTTTGATCTTGTAACTACTTATAGGAGCAAGAAGCTACTAGGGGCTCCTGGCCTTACTACTAGGAGCAAGTAGCTACAAGGGGCTC
>CAXAMN010003335.1:2527279-2585490 GCA_963970005.1 Durusdinium trenchii
ACTACTAGGAGCAAGTAGCTACAAGGGGCTCCTGGCCTTACTACTAGAATTTGATTTCGAACACAAGAAACACCTGAACATTGGACCCTTAAGGATCTCAAGGTGGCTCGAACCCCTCGCCGAGGCTCGGGGACACGGTGGCGCCGAGCCGTGCTCCTGAAGCTGCTCCAGGACCCGACACCAAGAGGTGTCTATAAATGGCCTCAATTATATAGAGGGATTTGGGGTGTCCAAAAACCACCGGACTTGGAAGGTCCCTGTAGTTGATAAACTCTCATGGAGATGAACCCAAAAAACGTTCGAAGAGCACACCTTTTTCGGAGTATTGACGTGAGTACACCACCCTCTCCGTGGTCGAAAGAGGGCAAATCAGTCGACTGGTTCTTCTCACTCTATCCCAGCAAGCCGGATGAACAGGGCTGTGAAGTTCGAAGCGGAACCAAGTACACCCCCAAGTCACTCACATGATATATTATGCCCTATGGATCCAAGTACCCTCTGAGAAGGTGGGACTGGGGTGGGTGCCAGGAGGGTCCAAGTACCTTTTGAGGA
The DNA here is from genome assembly GCA_963970005.1 of Durusdinium trenchii. Lineage (NCBI taxonomy): Eukaryota > Dinophyceae > Suessiales > Symbiodiniaceae > Durusdinium > Durusdinium trenchii. The sequence goes on from CAXAMN010003335.1 coordinate 2,527,832, forward strand.
GGTACGACTGGATCCCTAGGGATGGGTAGTTCTTTGGTAAAAAGCCTTCAAAGCAATGGCGCTTGAAATCCAATTTGACGGCCCGCCAAAAAATATTGGTACTTCCCATAGTCTCAACACGAATCTCAGCTGCGATGACACGAAAAAAAGAAAGAAACAACACCTACCACTCAAATGCTCCTCCCTATATAAGAAAGAATCCTTGGGCTCTGCATGGCAGGGGTCGGACCCTCCATAGCAAGGGTCTGGGCCCTCAAAAACCTATCTGTTCGAGGGCCCGGATTCTTAGGGCTGTCTTTAAAACAAAATATGGATCCTATTTAACGCATTCTGCATGTCCATCATTCCCAAACGATCCATGTGTGGCGCAAATAAAAAAATCGCCTACATAACTGATGGTTTTGGGTGAATGAATGTAATGTAGACTCTTGATTATTAACCCCCTCAAATTGAATGCACTCACTTGCGGTCCATGGGCGCTTCCACATCACCCCTTGCCGTGTCTTACGGCGGGTATGAGTGGAGTGGGGGAAAAGCTCAAGTGACTAGTGTACACAACCTACGACAAAATCTATAAATTGGAATGAAACACCTCTTCATATGGGGGGGGTTATTAATCAAGAGTCTACATTAGGTCATATTTACATCTACTTTGGCTTCGACCCTCAGGTCGACGGCCACCTGAGGGCCGCGTTCAGTCTTAAAACCCTCAGTTCGATCTCTGTGGCTCCAAGCGACATAAAACCAGACCCCAGTTCGTGTCCGTTTCATCAAATGGTACGCTTGTCTTTTACATTGTTCGTGTCACCAAATCCAAAAAGAAACCATAGGAAACCGCTAAAGGAACCCCCAAACTGGATCGCGCCTTCGCCCACCAAGCTGTTGCCATGCCTCGGAGAGGGCCGCGTTCGCACGGCGGCACCGGCACCGGCGTTCCGCGCATGCAGAGCCGGCATCACAGGGTTTTCAGAGTCACATTCCATGGACATATAATAGGATTCTAACATCCGTGGAAGAGAAGCCTGTTTCAGTTAAGCACCACTTATAAGAGTACACCAATCGAAAGATGGATCAACATGTTTCTGGTGGGTGGATTGAAGTTATTTCAGTGGCCTGGCAGGCCCAAGCTTTCAATAGGCATCATAACGGATAAAGCACTGGTCAAAGGTGTCAAACATGAGGGGATGAGCCACAGCTGTGAGTTGACCAGGAAACATTCGCAATGGCTGGAGCACGGTCTTCGGACTTCGCGCCGTACGACACGGCTTTGCAAACCCTTCATCACATTCTCCACTTCAATGGCCAACTTCCACCCATCCCTGTTGTATAAAAGTCTGTTGGCTGTTGGCGAAACGCAACGAACATCCAACGAACATGTTCACTTCCTGGAAGCACAACTAATACATGTTCCAAAAATACTCAAACAATCATGCATGGACGTGGACGGCATGGCGCCTGGAACGACTCTGAAGCACCAAACCCAAACACTCCGGACTGGAATACTGACCTATACTTCGACCCCTGAAATCAACCACCCCAATGTACGGATTCATATGCCAGTCCCAAACAGGTCGTTTCCAGGTCCCAAGAGGGACGAGGTCTCTTTTCTTCGATCCTGCGATCGCCTACCATCCTGCAAGCATCCTGCTTCGACCCTGAGGGCTCTGACTGCTGCAAACTGGCCAGAAGCTGCTGGATGTGATTTTCCTCGGCCACGGAAACCCGTTTCGGAAGAACACCGAAACGCCCATGTGGAGTTGCGGATCTGGCTGATCCGAAACGGGCTCCCCAAGTCCTCCGAAATGCAGATTTGTTCATCGGTTGATTTTGGGGGTGTTCCATGGAGGAGGCTATGACTAACTAGGAGATTGGGAGTTCAGTAGAAAATTGTTAAATTAAATGTTGTCTCACAAAAATTGGCATGTTTCGAGCGTGGAACAAAACAGTATTGGACAGCATGAGTCCAAATTTCTCAGCAACACCGACGCTAGTGTGTCTTGCTGCTTGTGGGTCAGACGTCGAATGTCGTCGGTGGCTTCAAGATGTTTAAAACAAATCGAGGTCAGCAGTCCAACAAATGGATGTAGGATGTTTGGTCCCCATGGTGGAGTCTAATGGGATTGAATATAATTGTATAGTTCAGTTGCCGCCTGTGGTTTTTGGTGTCTTCGGGTGTAGGGTGAAACCGCAGTGGACTCATCAGCTAATGGACAAAATAGAGCGCTGGTAGACCCTTTTTTTACTTTAAATATGATGTGTATTTGTTCATGGAAAAAAACACAATCACAGAGCGAGGCCTACACAAGATCGTCCAACCCAACCATGCTCTCCTTCAACTCCAGTTGTCGCTCTTTCTCGTCCAGTTCGTTCCTGGCAAGCGGCCGGGGCTGGGGATGCCAACGGAGCTGACTTCCTGAGTTTCCGGAAATATCATGGTCAATCATTTCTTACCTTTAGGATTGCCTGGTTCACCAGCTTTAATCTTTGGAGAAGAAAACAGCAGAAATCCTTGTTCCATCTGTTCTTGGATGTTCTTGGAATGATGGGAAACCAATCCCCCCCAAGTGACTGAGTCGGGTACTCCATGCGTCGCCCCACATCGAAGGTTTTGAGGATTTGGAGGATTCTAGGAAGGGATGAACACGTTTTGACATAGAACAACACATATTCACCACTTAAGACACGTGCCCGAACCAATGAGGACCGTCTGACTTCATGGGCTTCAGCCACCTACAGGGCAGTACAGTAGATAACTTTGAATCTGGATCCGCTTGTGATTTTGGAATGCAACTGAGAGCCGCTTGATGCGCAGCCAACCAAAACCGACGCCGATGCGATGCGCCACGAGACTGCCGCGTTGAGAGATCTCTCCAGACTGCTGCGGTTGGGAGGGTTTTCAATTGGAACAGCATTTCCTAGGTGTGAAAGTCTGTTGAACAAACCCCCCATATTGAAGAGGACTCAAAGGACTTCCAAACTCTTCATATGGGGGGAGCTTATTCCTCTTAGTCACTGACCTGACAGCTACAGCTGTGCAGGACTATAGCCTCCAATGGGGGAGCTTATTCATCTAGAGTCTGCATATTACTTGGATGAACGAGGCCGCACCCGATCACCAAAGACATCACCCGACACTCCTCAAGCTGCGGATCCGCGCGGCGTCCTCCGCCGCCGCGTCCTCGGACGTCGGGACGTTGGGATCGAAATGAGATCGAATTGGTAGTTTTGGCAATGTGTGCAACTGGAGAAAATCTGCAAATCTGGTTCAAAAACCACCATGGAAAAAAGAAGAATCACAGAATCACGTGCAGTGTGTGAAATGTGAGCCGAAACATCTTCAACTGCTTGGGATTCGCGACGATCTGTATTTCCAATAAATAGTGGTCTGCTGCATTAAATCTGATCTTCCAAAGACCTGCAAAACCTGGCCGCTCTGGCTGTTCTTTAATGCAAATCTCTTCAAAATTGTGGGACCCTCTGGGGGCCGCAGGCTCCAGCCCGAAGCAGCTCCAGTTGCTGTTTCACCTGCCAGTCGCTCCGCGAGAAATGCGCGGCCGGTGAAAGCATCTGCTGGGGTCATGGGCCTGAGGGCAACAAAAATGGTGTCATGAACCAGCACCAGGAGGAAATCAGGTCTTTCATGGATTGAGCTAATGATCACCAAAAAGCGAGGAGTGTGCACCCAAAGGGAACAAATCATTTGCACCAGACGCTCCATGTCACCCCTCAAACCACCCCAAGTAAATCTGGCAGTCCCATGGAGTGTCTCGGATTTGCACCAGACCGGCCATCCAAGGAAATTCAACGGCACCAAGTGCTTCCTCGTGTGGATGGTGTCGATGTTCGCGGCACCAAGCTGGGGATATGAACGTTTGTGGCGGCTCATGGGGGCATGAGGCCCAGCAAGGCGGCCGATGTTCCAACCGCCAAGTGAGCCACTCTAAAAACCTGGAGTCACTCCCTATGTCGTATCACTTTCCTTGCGCGAGGCCTTACGCGATGCTTACGCGGCCCTCACTTTTGCTTACGCAAAGCAAACTTCCGAAATGCTTATGCGATATGCTTACGCAATCTTACGCAACCCAGGGTTTTGCTTACGCGGAATTCGATATGACAAGGTCCTTACTTAAGATGTAAAGGCAGGTTTTTAGAGCGGCTCAAGTGAGTAGTGATCACTGACCGAGCCCAGGCCAAGTGAGCAATTAGAAGAATCTGACAGAATGATGCAAGCACATTGTGAGAGACAAAGTGTCCAACATCCTTATTCTCAACATTTCTCAACCATCCTTCAAGAAGTTAGAACCTAAAGCACAATTGAAGACTGTTTCGCAAACACATCAAAAACACATCACCTGCACTCTGTGCTGCCCCAAGAATCCAGCACTGCCCTCTACTCCATACACCTGCCCCAGGTCCTTCTTCATTGCTCCTGGAAGAGTCAACTCTCCAGCCACCTGCCCTGTCCGCTGCCACGCCTCCAGCAGTTCGGCGTCCCGTTGGTCCAAGTGCTTCTCGGCCATCTGCGAGCGCTCACCGCACCGCGCCGGACGCCGAGTGCAGCGCCCAGCGCGAGTGCACGGAGTGCACGCGTGAAGGGATGGACCCAACGGGAAGGTAGGGGCTCCTGGCCTTACTAGGAGCAAGAAGCTACTAGTAACAAGTGCATCGCTTCTAGTAACAAGTGCCTTACTAGTAGTAACAAGAAGCTAGTAGAAACAAGTGCCTTACTACTAGGAGCAAGGATGCTAGTTTGTCTTTGCTTCGGCTCCCCTACAGTCCGTGTGACCTGGAGACGAAATGTGCTAGTCCTACCTCAGGTGAACGACTGGACCCTCCAAACCCATGCACCTACATCACTACAACAGTCTCCCTGCTCACCGACCTGATTCGGGGACGTGGATCTCAGGGCGCGCCCGAAATCTGAGCCGCGCGATCTCACACCCGCATCCGTACTGGGAAAGTGCCCACACGATTGCTTCCTTTGTCGCGCCCAAACCGCGACAACTAAGATGGCATCCTTCTGAGTGCGATCGATCCACGCTGATGCCCGCTGTGCCCATGGGTTCGGAAAGATCTTCCTATGCAACATGTCTGCCTGTTTTCCACCTACGGAAGGCATAGATCTATATAGATCTTGCATAGTCGGAAGATCCAAATATGACTCCATTCCAATACAACACATGGGAGTCCTTCATCTTCCCGGACCAGTCAGGCTGCCTGCAGTGCAGCCTCTTTCCCATCTAGCTCGTACTCGAGGCACAACACCTGGAGAAAGGTCAGGATGCGTGGAGAAGGGGGGGGAAAGGATGGCAGAACAAGAGAACTGGAGATGCCGATTATCATAATCTACTACTGTTACTAGATCTACGTATACCTAGACCCCGCAAAAGACGTCTTTTTTCCGGTGGGGGCAATTTTCAGGCGAAGCTCAAAAAACCCAATTATATAAGCTAGCAGTTTTGGTGTCGATGTTTGTTACTTTTACGTTGGTTTTTGTCACTTCTGCATCATGTTGGTGTCATGTTTTCTATCGCGAACTTGCTGCATTTTTCTGCGTCATGTCTTCTGGCGAGACGGAAAAAAAAGACATCGTTTCAGGGTCCCCAGGTATATATCTAAGTCTCTTTCTATTTGGGATCTTGATGGAAGAATGATGGAGACACCACCTGGAAGAGTTTCAGGGTGCAACGGCAGAGGTTCATTCCAAAGCAATGTGCCCATGGGAGCTTGGCAGGAGCTGTTCGCCGACTTCTTCCGTCGCAAGGCAAACTTTGGAAAGAAGGAAGGTGCTACCTAGCAAGGGCTTGCGGAACTCCCGTGATACCCCCGACCCTCAGTCGCTCCTTCCAGAGCACCAGCTAGCTACAAGATCTACAAGTAAAGGAACCCATTAGTTTCACAAACCCAATACTCATCGTGTGCCAAATTACATCAACCACCGACGTCTTATTTCTCTTTGGAGTTGAAAAGTACCGAGCCATTTTTGTGTCAGGGATGTTCACTGTAGTGTACAGTGTGGCCCGAGATCGGTGTCCAATAATTAGACCCAAAGCTCAGCCTGGCTCCCAAATCAAGACAAAATCTCAAGATTCAACGAGTGAACATACCCATCCCCTGTGTATCCTTCATTCGTGGCAATTGGCAAAAGAACAGCTATTATTTGTGCCGGGCCGTTGTTTCCTGGCGGGTGATTTTTGTTTGCGATACATGGCTATGGGATGCGATGGGCTCATGGCACCCCATCGTGCCCAGTTCACAGACACAGCCAAGAACGCAGATGTCAACCACCCTAGACTGTGGAAAAAAGGAAGGGTGTGCTGTGCCTTAAAGCTACAAATACGTACATTTCCTGGAACTAACATGGAAGTAGATGGCAGGGTCAATTGAAAGGCCATGAAATCCTCTACACGGAAAGGGCACTTGCATGTGAGTTCCAGGGAGAGTATACCATGTGCCAGTGACATGGCATTCGTAAGAACAAAGTAGGCCTTTCTGTGACGTCACTGGCCCAAAGAATATAACCCTTGAAGGGAGAGTATTTAGGTTGGAGGCCATTAGGTTGGAGGCCATTGCCATTAGGTTGGAGGCCATTGCTACTGGGTAACCCGAAAAGAACCGCTGGGCCTTGGGAAGCTGCCAGGATCCGGACGGATCCCTGGCCTGTTGCTGCGCTGCTTCCTTGCGGCTGCGCTCTGCGGACACGTGCGCTTCCAAGTGGTCCTCCGAAGAGGCGTAGGAGTGGGCAATGAGTTGCTATATGAGTTGCTGCAAAATGACAACGTAGAGGTCAAAGGCCGATTTGACGTGAAGTCTAAGGTGGTGTTTTGAAGCCTTCGGGCCTGCAGCCTTCTTCGGGTCCTCTCCCCTTGCCCTTCACATCCTTCACCAACTCTGTACATCTGGTAGGACATCACGAAATCCTATTGCTGCCATTGATCAAGAGTCTATAAGTACATCCCATAGTTGAACGAGTTGTCTCAAAATATATCATTGATGTTGCGCGTTCTGAGCACAGGCACCAGAACCACCTGTTTGGGTGATCTTCTTTCTTTGAGTTTTGAGTTGAGAAGTGCCAGAAGAGTCTGCCACACTCTGCCAGATGACAGCTGCAAGAGTTTGCGTTCTCCACGGCCACTATAGGATACCCTCACTGGCCCTCATGGCTCCGCCGTGCGCAACGATCGCCCTCCCTCTCCGACCAACGGACGGTGACGATGTCGACCGGTGATGTCGGATCCCACGAGCTGTGCTGAGGGGAGAAACAAACCCTGAGGGCACCCAACACTGTCATGGCCACCTCCATTTTGGGTGCGTGGTGGGATAGCTTTTCGGTGTTCATGATGCAACTTTAAAAGACTATATATGTATATGTTGGGATCTCCATCAGAGTCGTCTCATTTCAGAATGAATAGTCGATTAGTCGATTCGAAACGCTTCAGAATCTCTGAAATGCAATCGATTCGAAATGCATTCTGGGAGTCTCTACTTCAGCCCTCCCTCTTCTGTCAACGCCGTGTTCGGATCCGCGAACGGATCAGGTACCGAATGGACCACCGACGGTTGGTCCAGGTGATCCCGGGGACGCAGCACATGTCCCGAAACACACTTCCTCCACCCTCTCCTTCATTCTGCCATCACTGGGCTCCTGGAGCACATTGGACTAGAGCACACATTGGGAACTGGCTTGCTCTCGAACTAGATCGGAGGTTTCTTTGGATGGGTTGTCTAGATCAGAGGGCTAAGTCAAAGAGTCATCTAAACAACTCAATACAGTAAAAACTCATGACTCATAACTCATAAATTACTCAAAATTTAATAACCAGATATTTGATATGTGGGAACTGATGACCAGTCACCCACTTCAGCGGTCCGTTCCAATGACATGCCATGCGTTCCATGCGTTCCGTGCATCGGTTGCTTTGTTGCTTCGACCTCTGAAGCCGTGACACGAGTTGCCGCAGTGACACGCCAGCCATGCTCGGCGATCCGCCCTTTGAGAATGAATATGAAGGTAATTGAAGGATATTGAAGGTACCTTCTCTAACATACATCCCAACTCTTAACGTTGTTGCTTTTCTTTTTCCGAAAGACTTGGCGCTCCATAGAGGGCTTGGCATATCTTGCACTGTCTTGAGTCCGGAGCGTCTGCGCATCGATGAGTAACTTGCCCGTCCGCCCTGGTTGGTGGTTTCAATTCACGAACAACACATATTTGTCACTGGGCTCACTCATCTCAAATAAAGGTTGAATATTGATATGAAACAACAACCCTTAAACCTTATTACCTGTCTCTACTTTGTAATAGTACTCTACTTTCTACTTCCTTGTCACTGGGCATCATCATGTACCCTTCCATCTTGCCATTTTCTGGACATGGCATGACATGGCAAGTTAATGGCAAGTAAATTCCTCACTTCTACTAAGAGTGAGTTCTCTTTTTGCAGGAGTATGTTCAAGAGTTCTCCCTCGACAGGCCGGTGCTGGTGTTCACCTCCCGTCCTGGCTTTGTCGCCGCCGCAGCATCTGGATCGTACGGATGGCCTGGAGTGGCTACAGAGTCCAGGAAGAAGAAGTTGAGCTGAAGTCAAAGAAGAACAACCCTAGGTTTGTTACATTTATCATCGTTTAGACCTTCATTGATGCTGATCCTGAGAAGGTAGGGAGGGATCTTGACCTGACCAGTCCCACAGAAAGCTTGAAATATGGCAGCGACTTTTCTGCAGGACCCCCCCTGCACATTATGATATGGAACATCAAACAAGCCAGCTTGGCAGCAAACGGCGTGAAGTCACCAGCAGGAATGATTTATGAAATGTATGAGAGATTTTCAAGTAGCTGGGACATAGTTGGATTGTGAGCTGAATGCACATTGACACCCATAAAACAATCACTGAACTCTTCCGATTAAACACTGCATACATTTGGTGAATGCACCAGACTGTGCATCAAGGCCATCCATGATCATCCATGTGCATCACCGCCATGGGAAGTGATGTCAAAAGCTAGCTTAGTGCTTTAACCCGCCAACCGCTGAACTTTGTTGATGCCTTTTTCATCGATGTTGTTCTCCGTGGGGACACCATTCCCCAAGGAGAATTATATAGAAACTTGGATCTGCATACTATGGTGACCCAGAAATGGACAAGCACGCCAACCATTTCTAGTTCGATCTATTTGGGGACCTTGGCAACCCCGCCTCTTGCTGCTGTCGTTCGTCTTCCTCGCTCCACCCCGGACCGGAAGACACCACAGGAAGACCTGCGTTTGGGAGACTCATGGCGAAGGCGAGTTGCTTGGCGAAGGCGAGCTGCTCACTGCGACTTACGTTCCATGTACATGGAGTTCACAGCCTGTTTGTAAGGGAAAATAGATGAACACAGGAACTTCCCAGTCAGCGCGTTTCGCGCGGACTTCCACGTTAGTGAGTCGGGTACAGAGTAGGTAGTACACAAGATGGTCCCCTTGCCTATGGCCTGTTGGCGAGTTGGTCATGGCCTGTCATGGCCATCAACTCGTTCAGTGGAGAACAACTTCACCAGCAACTGGTGGAGTACTTCAATCAAGAACAACCACAGATTACAGATCTTGCGAACCAGCTGAACTCTCATTGAACTCTCAAAGACTCCCATGAATCACTGTGGTTCACCCTGGGTCAGGTTGGAAGCCAACCGTTGGTCCAGGTTCAATGTTCTTTCGACATTTCTCCATGTGCAGTTCGGAACTTGCCCGCACCTCCATGTCCCATTGTCCTTCGCCTCCGTTCCGAGTGCCTTCGAATGCTTCTTTTGGAAGTTTCGTGAAGTGAAACTTCCACAAGATCTATCACCTTTCGAAGTACCACAAAGACTTCTCCCCGAATGCTTCTCTGAACACTATCTGGAAGTTTCAAACATGACATGTCTGGGGACTGGCATTGGACTGCCGATCAGTTGGTGGGGTGGTTGATGACAGGCGTCCATTCATTGTCCAACACCACAAAATCACAATGAGTTAAACTATATACATATTAACGAATTTTGACCAAACATCTCTAACAAACCATCAACAAACACGCACAGGTCAATCAATACCTGGACAATCTCTTTGCCCATCTTTTTGTTTTTTGTTAATATGTTTATCAAAACAATGATCAACATCTGTTTCTCTGGGTGCGGTGAATCCCGAGTCGACTCTTCCCTCCTCCGGTCCGACCGCCTGTCGGCAGCGGTGCAGCGACGTCGACGGAAGGCACCGCGGGCGCCGAGACATCCAGCGCCAGCACTGGTGCCGTTGGGGCAGCCTGAGGGTGGGGGAAAGGACCTGGAGGAGAAATGAGGAGGATGAAAATCAATCTGGACTCTGGCAGCCGTTTTTTAATGTTGGATCCTTTTGCAATGTTTTTTTTCGAGGGAGACCGGCCTTCTTTCCGGATACTATTAGATCGGTTTTGATGGGGCGCATGCATGCGAGGACCGACCTGCGCGGAGCTGCTTCGGCCAACATTGGTCGATGTTGGGGACACCCGAAGACCAATGTCCAAGAGGACCACATGTTGAGACGAGGTTGACTGGTGCCGTTGAGACCGGCAAACCGTGGGAGGCACCTTTTGTCTCCACTCAGCCTGGGTTCAGCCTGGGTTCTGTTGGTTCCCTCAATTCAGATCCAACACACGTCTTTCGGTCGCGCAAACGGTCGCGCAGCTGGTGTGTTGACGCTCATCCTAACAGCAGCTCATGCATGCTGTTTCACTCAGCATGCCTTAACAAATATGTTGGCACCTGGAATCATTACAAAGAACATCCTCAGATCTTTAGGATCTCAGGGAGACTGGTTACCCCCCCCCCCAAACGTTTCAAGTGGAAAAAGACTGTAAAGAACCCAGTCAGCCGAGTCAATGTTTCGTCCATGGCAATACAATTGACATTGGACACCGTCTCTGATTTTGGACACTCGCCGCCACCACCACATTGTTCTGATTTCTGACCTCATCTGACCTCCTTGCATAGCAAAATGTGGACTGCCTGGATTGCTATAGTTGCCGAACGATGCAGGTGGACTAGCATATGCGCTAGCTGTCATCTTTCTAAGTCCATACAGTTCGACTGCGAAATAATACCTTTCAAAGCACCAAATACACTCGGCTTCAAGGACTCAAAGCTGGTGTCTGAGACTCATACCGCGTGTTCCGTCGAAACACTGCGACTCGAAACTGTAGAACGAGATCGCCGAGTCGCCGAGTCGCTTCGCCTCTTCCTCCAAACGAGTCCCCCATGTCAACCAAAATAGGACTCATCTATCTAGCCTCTTATAAGTCCCTTAGCCGTTGCACCCGAAGTGACCCCAAACCGCCGCACCCAGTTCGCCCACCTGAAGACGGTCGATGGGCAACTTCAGCGGCGGCCGTGGCTCCGTCCCTCCCGGCACGACCGGCGCCTCAGCTGGACCGGTTTTCGGAGCACCACTGGGTGGTAAAGAAACATATTGTAAACTGAGTTGTATTTAAGATAGATCAAAAGGACGTATGACCACTTCCCCTCAATAGATCATTTCCGCACCATCCACATCATCCAACGAGAATGGGATGACGTCCTTGAAAAGCGGTGTGAAGGTCATGCCTCGAAGGGCTGACATGTCCTTCAAGTCGATATGGTTCACTGGGTATGACCGAGAACAAAACAAAACTAACATCCAACAAAAACGTATTCTCAGAATCTCACAATCCCCCCTAATCACTGGGACCAAGAAAAGCACAGCAAAGCAACCAGTCCAAATCCCTTTGAACAAACAGAGTCCCTCACTCCCCAACAGCCGCCGAATTGAAGTCAAATAGCCACCCTCCACAACTTGGCCGTCCAGCCGGTTTATGCCGCATTCGTGGCTTAGTAGGCAATCCTTTCTAAAGTTCAATACCAAAAGGATGACGGGCCTAGGATGGTCGGGACGTAGACGTGGAGTGGAGAAATTACATCCTTTCGGGCCCAGCCTTCAAAGCCTTCTGTGACAAACCACCACTATCCCCAACAAATCTGAGTAGGATCAGTAGGTAGGAGGCCATTTCTAATAGTTTGTGTTAGCAGCTTGGAGGCCATTCCTTGTAGCTTGGAGGCCATCGCTGGCCGCTAGCCCTTTTCCATGTACCCTCTGCTTAAGGGCGCGGCACCTTGCTATGCCGAATTCTATCTAATTAAGGTTAAAAGTAATCTGGTCCCATTTTTGCCTCCAAGATGGTGGACCCATTCGCATCCCATGGGACCAGCTTCCAGCAAAAAGAGAAGCGCAGAGCTTGCAGAAGTCAAGAGGGTACTCCTTCAAGCTCGTCGTGTGCCAACCATCAGCTCCCAATATATTTGAAGCGGAAGGGCATGGCCTTACTATAAGGCTTCAGCATCTGTCACGCCAACGCCGGACAAAAGCAGAGTTGTAGGCTTTGCCGACTTAGCTCCAAAGTGCACCTGATTCGGATGGATCTGCTGAATGCACCCTGGAGCACTGCAGCGAGCCAGCTATGGCTGCTTCAGCGTGCTTGCAAGCAACATAACTTTGCCGCATGAAAATTGTCCCGAAGACAACCGATTTGAGCCCAAACAAAACAGTCGCTGCCTCCAGGGCAGGAGCGGCAACTGTAGCCGCTGGCCTTGAGTTGAAGATGGTAGCAGGATGAGCTGCCGGTGATGTCGGCTTCCCTAAAAAACCGTCCCTACCACGAAGCCATGCAGCCGTTGCACAACTTTGAGGCTTGGACAAGGACACAGCAACAGCAAAATCGCCACGAAAGTTCTTTTGATGCTGTCGAATGCGCTCCAATGGCATCATTGAACTTCGGCTCGACCTTGTGCGAGGCGTGGACGCCACAAACAAAAAATACAAGCAAACCACAGTCACACCTCCTCAGATTGCCTTCCAGCTCTTATTATGAGTTTCTGCAAATTGCTGGATGTAGCTCTCATGCTCTTTCAGTTCCTTAGGCATAAAGCCTAGACCAAACACCAGCCTTGAAAATCCACTGAAATCATGGCCTCAAAATCCTCAAATCCTTGACGCCTCGTGACTTGAGACGAAGTGGAACTCATTAGGCCCATTGTAGGCCCTGCCAAAAGAAATCAGAAAGACAGTAACATGGCATTAAAAAATACGCTCGCATCCGAATCCCATCGTTGACTTCATGTTGACGCCCTGGCGGATCAGTACCTGGGGTTGTATGAGTACCTGTGGAGGCGGCCCCAAGTGTCTCTTGCATGGTCGGAGAAAAGGCCATTAGGGCCGAGGTGGGGACGGAGCGGGAGGGATGGAGGCCATATACCTCATATAGCCTCGGCCCTCAAGGAATACTCGTCGCCCTGCCCGGCGATGGCGTAGAAGGGCACGTCGCACCCACAGGCCAAATCTATTCCCAGTCGGTCCAAATTCGCGTTTAACTTGTCCTTTGTAAAGTGCAGGTTAAACTTGTCCTTTAGAATATTGAGGATTTGGGGCACCGTGCCCACATGTCTATCTTTCTTGCGGCCACTTGGCGCTCCAGGAAGGATGCTGGCTCGAGTGGATTTGGGTAAGGTCCTTTGACGTTAAAACATGGAAATGAACCCAACTTCTACATAACTCAAATTAATGTTTGAAATTTCAATGATTAGCCATGTATGGGGCCGCTGACAGGTCATTCGCGTCCATTACTCAGAATTTGCAACATGCGCCAAACAATTTGGCTGAACGTCTAAAGTTTCAACTATATGGGATCCACGCTCTTAGGTCACCATGCATAAATGGAAACGAACTTGGAGCCAGGAGCTCAACTTGCACGGTTCGATTGAAGGATTAGTGTTATATTGGAACCATGCGCTTCGAGGCCAGCTGGACTCTTCCAGCGAAGCCTCAAGGTCCGATACAACGGACATCTCTGGCACACGTCCCCATGGCAACGGGGTCCACAGAATAGATGTTCGTCGCGGTGGTTCGGCCCGGTTCGGCCCGGGAAGCTTTATATTTTTTTGTTGTTTGTTGTTGACGTTCAAGCTATTGGAGGTCTGTGACCGCTAGCTAAGGCCCCTTCACCAAACCCCCCAAAAAAGAATTGGTTCTTCGCCACGTCGCCCTGCCCGGTCCAAACTCGTCCCACGGACAACGCGCCGCCACGGCACGGTCAACTCGCCCAGCTTTGAGTCCCGGCGCTGCCTCACCTGGCACGACCGAGTCGGGAGGCTCTCAGTGAGCCCACGGGAGGAGTGGAACGAGACAGCTGGGTGCTTTCCGGGCAGAGGTCGAGGGTCGAACATGGTCGAACTCCTTCTTCCAAAGACTGAGGTAGCCTCAGGGCTCAGGGTTCCCACATGTTCCCACAAAGCTAGATGTCTCTGCCGTAGGTCTATGAACTCCTTCTTCCAAAAGGGGGGCAGCATGGGGCAGCAAGTCCCAAGTTGCAAGTCCTCACATCGATTCTTCACGAAGTGAAGTCGCTGAAGTCATTGCTGAGCGAGATTGGATTCGGTCGACTCTCCATCTGGATGGGGTGTTTGTCTATTCTTTCTCTTTTAGGGGGTCAGCCAGGAGGACGCCTGGGGTCAAGACTTCGAAAAAGGATGCAGTTGGACCTAGCCTTCCTCTGCGTGATCGAGTGGTTGGGGTGTCAGGTCCATCAAAGTTACAATCCCATCGTTTCAAGATGTTTCAAGAGATTAAGAATGATTGAAAACATCTTCCAACATACTGGCAATGTCAGGGTGACTATACAGTCTTGTCGTGTCTTTGGATGGTGCGGCGAATCTGGTTCTTGTAGATGCCCTTCTTCATTGTTGGACATGATATTTGCAAAGGTGCTCAACGCTTGCTGGCTGGTCGTTCACCGCAATGAATTATCGTTATGCGTCTTAACATACTTGATTCTGGGGCCCTCTGTCGAACAAAGCTTCTTTTTTGTTGGCACGGCCTGACGTGCTCTACTGCCAGGCCTGACGTGCTAAAAGCCAGCGTCGTCACCCACTAGCATCACAGAAACTCTCTCTGATCAACTCTTCCCTCAGAGCCTGTCTGTGATTTGCCAGTGGGTCATGGTACTTGGGCATCCTGGTGGACCTCTTCTGAATATGAACAGATCCAATTTATACCACGGGGCCCTCAAAACCCTGAAAATCAAAGGTTTTCACATACAAAAATTCCCGGTTTTTGATGGTTTCTGGGGCCCCTGGTAAAGGGATGATATCAATCTCCCATCGTTTGCTGGGGGAGCTGCCATGACGAACCCCGCTCGGTCGTCGGAACGTGATTCAGCCGGTACGTGCCGGTCGCCTGGTTCAAGAGCTTCTCTTTCAACGGCACCTGGGTCGTGTCAGTCAGTGGGATTCTACGGGTCATGTGGGTGAGCTCTGTGCGTGGTCATGTGGATTCCACGGTCGATCCAAAAACCTACAGGGGCGGCTACCGAGCCGCCAAGCCACATCATTCCATGTCACAGTCACACTGCGGCTCGGTCGGCCATCGATATATGAAGAAGGAGCCCCTGTGTTCCGTGACGGGGAAACACGATGACACCTGGTGAAAGTGTCTTCGAGAGACGAGTGGTGAACCATACTTCCTGATGCCGCTACCTGATAAAGCATGTGCAAAAAAAAAACAAAACCCGCCGAATTTGACCCAGTCTCAACTCTGGCTCAACTCCTTTTTTGAACCCATGACTCAATGACTACAATTGAAGAATTGACTACCCTTATTAGGTATTCTGTATATACACCCTGGAAGACGATCCCATGGACCCTGGACACCACGTCGCTTGGTAGAGGAGCCTACACTCTTCCAGAAGGGCCAGGACAGACCCGGGTCGTTAGGGCTTTCGGCAGTATATCTGTTTTATGGTCCTCATTTGACTCAATCCCAGACACTCCATGTATGGAATATATGCCTACATTGACCCCCCAAACCACCCCAATGTAGGCATATATGCTATACATGGAGTCTTTGGGAATTGGACCGCTTCGTACTTGTTCGTTTCGTCTCGCTCGGCGTCTCCCCGGACACCGAGGCTCCGCTCCGACCGAGGCTCGACACCGCGGTCGTCCTGGCCGGTCGACCGGGTTTGCGGTGTGAGACGGTCGCATGTTTCTGAAGAAGCGCTGGGAAGGATGCGACCAGGTCGTACCAAGTTGTTGTTTTACTAGCTTCTCGTCACAAATCAACAACTTGGACGACTGAACCCTCGGACATGTGAGGGAGATGAATGAAAGGTGGTCTGTTCGCAGAAATCAATCTGCCAACGCACCATGGAAAGGGTTTTCTGAAATCCGTTGGTTTTGTTTTGTCTCTCGCAGTGTCTTTGGAGCTGTGTATCATTGGGGATGTCTTAGGGCTCGGTAGCCGTTTGCCAAATGCCTCCGCGTGAGTGGAGAAAGTAAAACGTAACGTAACATGTGCCTGTGTGTGTGCGTGTCAAAACCCCAAAAAAAACTGGTTGACCCTGCAAACATGTTTCATAGTTATAAGGGATGTCAACCTTCAACGCTTTGGTAGGGAGTCTTTTTTTTCACAGGATCCTAGATGCTGGGATGCTAGGGAAGGGCTCCACATCAAGCAGAATCGCATGACGGTTCACATCGATGTGCGCGACTCCACTTCACCCGTTGCGTCCTGCGTCCAGCTTTGTATACCTGGTAACAAATCATGTATATAACTTATATACAATTTTCTGCGATCTGATTTTGACCCTACCAAAGAAGGCAACAACATAGGCTTGATTGCTGCACCTTCCATGCCAAACAAAATCTTGTTCCGTCCCTTCCAAGATTGCCACATCATTGTTCAAGTTCACTGCCCTAGTGTGCCACAAATTTGAACGTTCACAATCAATGTTTGCATGTTATTATTCCGATTGAAATGCCAATCACCACCCAAACAACTCACGTTTTGTCCAGCAAGTGGGATGAGCTAGTAAAGTAGGTCGCTGTCCCCCATACCACACTTGGGTGATTCTGGAGCGGAACGCGGCACTGAGAGGTCCCCTAGGAAAACCCGAGTGAAGACGCCACAAGATACCACAAACACCACAGACATGAAACAAAGGACCTGTGGGACACCGATCCGATGTGTAGCCGTAGATCCTGCAAAGTATTTTTTTGGCACCATGTTCAACGGTACCTGCTACTTTGAAGTCATTGTGTGTCAATGAGTCAAGTAGGTTTCATGTAGACTACCACACCAGCGGTTGTGACACCTCTTTCGTGTTCGAGGGACATCGCGCAGTTCTTGCGCCCACCTGTGTTGAGCTCTGCATTTGCTCTGTCCTCGGTTGGGACCAAGCACCGACGAAGCACGGAGGCATGGAAAAAAAACATCTAGCAACTGCTGAACACATTGCGTGACAAAGTTCATCTTAATCACTACACCTAAAACATACCCAGACGCTCCATGGGACAGCCATATATGATCATATATGCCGATCAGTTGACCCCCCCCACACCACCCCAATTGATCGGCGAATATGGCAGTCCCAGGAGTGTTTGGGATAGATTGCACATGTCGGATTCCTCGGTGGAGTTGATCAGCTTCCACAACGAAAGTGAGATTCCAAAGTGGCGAAGCAGGACAACCGGTTCGATGAAAGTGCCAGTTGGCTGTGGGAATTGAACACCAACAAATGTTAAGTGACCTGAACTAGGACCCTACTGGGGTACTTATAGAATATAGTTTATAGGGTTCTTCAACCTCTCTTGATTAACAACTTCCCTACGAACAAACGAGAGCGTGCAAACGTTCTTTGGAAGGCTTCTGAGCTTGAGCAATAGCATCACGTGGCATGGTTGGGAAGACTCAGAGCTGCAAGGTGTGTCGGATCAGTTCGATTAGGGCCTAATCCGCCGACCCCAGCCGACGGATGGGGGAGCGCGCCAGAGGACACTGGCCCAGAGTAGCGCTTTGGAACTGAGAGACGATCTGTAGAACTGAGAGAGAGATGAGGAGAACGGCTCATGGAAGAGGAGAAGAAGAGAATTTTTACTGGAGCTCCATCCTGCATCACATAGAACGGGAGAGCGAAAAAGATACCCTAAGAAAGCCAACGAAAAAGAGAAAGAGAGAGAGGGAGAGAGCGACGGCTCTCCCGACCGGGCGGTCGGGATGCCCGACGTCCCGGACCCCGTCGCCTCATGTCTTTTCCCTGTGTTGGGCCGGCGCCCGGCTGTCAGGTGTAAGCCTTTAAATCCGGGCGCCGGCCCCAGGGCCAGCCTGTGTGTCGCCCGGAGGGCCTTCGGTTGTACCCACGTAATTTACAGTGTTTTGTTTGTGAGGTACAAAAAACACGGTGTTTTACAGGGTTTTGTGCGTGGAAAATGCGACGCGGCGACGTTGGAGAAATGCAAAAACCATGTGTTTTTCCAAGGGTGGTGTCGGTAATGCGCACCGCGCGGAGAGGCATAATCCGCATTTTGTGGGTGCTGGGCGCGCGCCAACATCAATGGCGGCAAATGTGCTCCAAGATGACCTGACAGAGGCCGTCAAGATGACCCAACATAGGTCCCAGATATGCCCAACATAGCCGCAAATGGGCCAACGTAGCCTCAAGATGCGCCAACATAGGCCCAAGACGGCATCAACCACAAGAGAAAAAGCACGGACTGGACATGTCCGAAAACTATGTGCTTTTTCGGGGTTGCGGAAAGAAATGTCTGGAGTAGACATCATGTGCTTTACAGAGTTTTCGGGGTTGCAGACAGAGGCGTCTAGATTGAACCTGTGCGAAAACCATGTGTTGTACAGTGTCTGCAGGGCTGCGACTGGATAGAACGTGTGCGAAAGCCATGTGTTTTACGGTGTTTTCGGGGTTGCGGCGAGAAGTGTCCGGGCTAGACATGTCGGAGAACCAGCCTCTTGCGGTTGAGGTCCAGGTGTGCACACAACCCCAAACACACAACTACAAACACAACTACAAAGACACAACCACAAGCACACAACCACAAACACAACCAGAAACACACGATCACAAACACACAATCACAAACACACGACCACAAACGCACAACCACAAACACACAACCACAAACACAACTACAAAGACACAATCACAAACACAATCACAAACACGCAACTACAAACACAATCACAAACACACAACTACAAACACAACTACAAAGACTCAATCACAAACACACAACCGCAAACATACACACAACACACAACCACAAACACACACAAACACACAACCACAAACACACAACCACAAACACAACCACAAACACATCCACAAACACAACCACAAACACACAACCACAACCACAAGCACAAACACACAATCACAAAGACACAACCACAACCACAACCACAACTACAAACACATAATCACAAAGACACAACCACAACCACAACTACAAACACATAATCACAACCACAACCACTACCACAAACACATCCACAAACACACAACCACAAACACAACTACAAACACACAATCACAAAGACACAACCACAACCACAACTACAAACACACAATCACAAAGACAGAACCGCAACCACAACCACAACTACAAACACACAATCACAACCACTACCACAACCACAAACACACAACCACAAACACAACCACAACCACAACACAGCACACAACCCGAGGACCCACAAGCAACATCGAGAACTACAATACTAACGACTATGGCAACATGCTCCTCACTATGGCGTCAAGACAAATGATTGAAATGTCATGGTGGGGATCACTCGAAGTAAAGTAATTTTGGTTTCATGTTTTTTGATGTTCTTGTGTCGTTTTTCACTGTTTTCATGTCACAACAGCAACAACACTAACACGACCCTAACCCACAACGTCCACCACAACCACAACACCAACCCGCATCACCCTTCTGTTTCTTTCCCTTCCCCCTCCCCTTAAATCTGGCCAGGGCTGGCCGTGGCATCCCGCAGGGTTCTCTCCTCTCCGAGGGAGAGAGCGGCTCCGCCCCCTGCCGCCGACCCCAGGCCGACCCAGGGGGTTCGACCTCCGCCCCCTGTGCTTTACAGGGTTTTGTGGGGTGGTATCAAAAATTTTCGTGGTGGGAAAGTGGTCACGAAATGCAAAAACCGTAGGTTTTCCAACGGTGGTGTCGGTAACGCGCGCCGCGCCGACATGCATAATCGACATTTTTTGGGTGATGGGCCCGTGTCAACATAAATTGCGCAAAATGTGCCCGAAGATGATCCAACAGAGGTCCCCAAGATGACCCACAATAATCAGTGTCGCCAAGGCACGGGTCGATTTCTGCATCTTTGCCACAAGCGTTCCTTCATGCTCTCCCAGGACAGACGGTGAAGGTCCTTGAGGAGGCCCCATAGTGGTGACAGGAAGTTTCGAGTGAACAGAATTTCCTCAATTATCTGAGATGCATTGCCCGTCGCAAGATGATGGAAGGCCGTGAAGAACCCCTCTTCGACTAGTGCGGTGTTTGAGAAGTCCTTCAAGTCGAGAACTATGTACCAAAAAAAGTCAGTGCGTCTGTCTCAAACACTGACTGCAAGGCTAAACGAGCTTTTCTTGAGATGCCTGCCAGGGACTCCCCAAATGTGCTGAGTTCGTCAGCACCTGCCCACGATTTAAAGGTGTCATCCACTCTCCTTGTGAGATTGGCAAGAAAGACAGAAGTGATGTAGAATATCCTAAACAAGTATGTCTTCAATCTTTCACCTGTCTTCGGTGTGCAGATGGCCGTAAACTGAAAAACTCCATTCCTCTGAAGGAATGTCGTGTACAGACTCCAAATGGAGGAGTAGAGAGCACCAAAGGCTCTGCGCGTCCAACATCGTTCCTCATGAAATGATCTATTGTGTGTGTTCACCAGATCTGCTTCTCTTGTTTTCGCTGGTACTGGCGTAGACTGATCAACATGCTGTGA
Organism: Durusdinium trenchii; assembly: GCA_963970005.1. Lineage (NCBI taxonomy): Eukaryota > Dinophyceae > Suessiales > Symbiodiniaceae > Durusdinium > Durusdinium trenchii. Next base: position 2,548,663 of record CAXAMN010003335.1, read on the forward strand.
CAAACTGTTCAGAGTTTCTCTCATGACACCTGCGGCGCGCCTTGCCATTGCATGTGTGTCTACTTCTCCAACAAGAAGTGCATCCTTGTCCATGACAAATGCTCTATTCGCAAGAGTTTGAAATCTGCCCAGTCTCATTTCAGGCCTGATTGTTGCCGATGAGGTCGGGTTCGGAGAGAGAACAGGGCCGAAAAGGAGTTCCAGTTACGTAGGCCCAAGATGGGCTCAACATAGGCCCAAGAGGCCAACGTCGACGACGACGACGACGACGACGACGACAACGACAAGAATCATCAACAACAACAACAACGACAACCAGTGGTGGGCCCCTGGCCGGCTGTCGGGCGTCAGCCTTTAAATTAGTAGAGTTTTAATTAAATGGGCACAACATGTTAAGCTATTTTAAACATAGCATCCAGTTACTAGTTCTGGAAAACAGAACAGTTTAATTCGCACCTACTTTTGAATTCATCCCGTTGCCAAAGCAACAAAACAACTTTAAACCATTTGGGCATTTGGGAGCACGGGAGCACTTGTGCACAACTTGTTTGTCCAGTCCAGTAGAATTCTGGACATACACAGATGAAGCTTTTTGGTGGGACTGTCTCCCACACCACAGTGCAGAAAGGAGGCACCAATCCTACAGTACAGTGTAAGTAGCAATACATTGAACAAGTTCTTGGCTTGGGGCAGAATCAAGTCCCTCAGCTGTCCAGAAGTTGAAACAGGTCGTCGACTTTGCAACAATGGTTGTGCAAAATGTGAATGCACACATCACAGCTTGCACATGATGTTACTGACAAACAAAAAAACATCAAACAATAGACAATAGATGCTACTTAAGCGGACCAAGGTCCATATTTGGATCTTTCAGAAACATGTGTCACCATGTAATAGAAGCTGCAAGCCCCATGCCAGCTCATTTGTCCCCCTCGAGGTACAAACAAACCTCCATGCAGGTCAAGAGAAACAAATACCAACATTAAACCAACAAAACTCGCCCAGTTATGATACACAACACCTCTACTAAACCCAGCAAATCCTTGCTCCCTGAAAAAAATCCTCGGCCGAACACCCTGCCGCAGTTTCACCGAAATCCCTGCGCCGGTATCATGCTGTCTCGGTGTGGCGCATGTGATCATGCCAAGCGACAGCCGGTCATGCATGCCTCCTGACACTGCTGGAAAAATCTGATGAGTGATGGTCGAAACGACCAAACACCTCACCCAACCTGGTTGCTTCAATGGGGGAATATGAAGAATTGCCTTTCTCCGATGAAGATTCCTGCTGAATCATTGAATCATGCTCTTCATATTCAGAGGTCTTGGTAGTAGCTCAGCAGTGAGTCAAAAACATACGTCGCCTCCTGTGACGATCTGTTGGCAGTTAAAAGAAACAACACAAAACAAACAAGAACGTTTCAAAGTGGCCATGTTTCGGGATTTGAGAAACACACATTCGCAATTTGCGTTGATACCTTGAACAGGACGACATTCCATTGAACAGTCTAGAATCTAGAATACTGCAAACATATGCAAACTATGCTGTAATGGTATGGGCTGTTTTTTTTGTGTGAAAACAGCAAAACCCACTTGTGACGGCCAAGGAACTGGGCCCATTCAATTGAGTTTGGATTCAGCACGTCTTCCCCCTTTTGAAACATCCACTGCATCCGTGGACGTTTGGCTCCCCCACTAAGGGAAAACCCGCGGCCACCGGGCCGTGCTTTTTGAGGAACCCGTGGAATGCGCAGATCTCTCTAGATGAAAAGGTGTAATGCCCAACTCAACCATGTTCAACTAAGATCAACTAAGATTTTACATGATTTTACCAGTCATCGGTCATCTACCCAAAACAAGAAAGACAGCTACTTGGGCATACAATCTATCAAAAACTAGCTATATACCCCTCATCTAGCTGAAGAAGGACCATTGAAGAAGGTGAAGTACTTCAAAACCCCGACCATTCCAACAAAGCAACGTAGATGTTTGATTGGATTTCATCCCCCCGACTGTCCATGGATTGTAAAACCTCTGAAGAGGCCTGGGGATTGAAAACGGTTGAAATAGAATCCAGAGTCTCATACTAGTGCTGTATTCTCAGGCGATGCACGTCCGAATTCTTCAACAAAACATTTATCATGTTGGTCCCACCACAATGGACCAAACACCTCATTAATCATGCTGCTCCAAAGCAAATATCTGGTTGTTCCCAATATAGTCCATCCAGAGGGGTCTTCGGTATTGATTTGTTTAAAGCCGAACCCAATTTTCAGTGAAGATGGTGGGCAGCTCCCGAGCACCTCTGGACTACAATGACCAGATGCTGCACTTCTTCTTCAGGCTCCGAAGTCGGTTGAAACAGCACATTTTCATGGCCTATCCCATCTGTAGGGCAACACGATATTTTTGGGGCTCTTGGCTCTTGATGTACCACCTCTTTGGGTTTCGGTCCCATGTCGACAAAACCCTCTCCACCGACACCCACATCGACCAACGCCTGCACATCGACCGAGTCGGAGTGAAAAGAGGCCCAAGTGGCGTGGACCCCAGAGAAGGGTTGTGATGTCTTGCTTCATCTGTTGGTGCTTTTGGTTCTCCTTTTTCTTCCTTCTTTTTTCTTCTACATTATGTTTCTGCCGAACCCAAATCTGTTCGTCCTCTTAGGCATCACAAACATGTGGGATTTCGGCCCGGGCGCTGCAGCCGCCGGGCTCACTATCTATGCCCCATCTTAGTTGAAGGCTCACTATCAAAGACACTAGAAACTTTTTCACAGGTCCAATGCATTCAAGCATTGCATCAGCTTGCAGACTTCAGATTCACTGTTCAACTAGGCCAGTCACAAGGCCTCATGACCCCAACTCACAATTAATTAGTAATTAGTAGTAACACGAATGATTGCCTTTATGTAAATTTGGATGTCTGTGGGCTTTGTGTCAGTCTTGATGGGGCAGTTGTTTGCTTCAACGAAACGATCCCACAAAAAGCCTCTCTCTCAGCTATCAATGGAACCGCACATACGTTCTTCTTGCGATTGACTCCTGGTCTTTTTCTTCTTTGCTCTGCTCGAGCCTTCAAAAACGGGCGTCGTCGAAAAAGCGGACTCTCGGCCCCTGGCACCTGTGGTGGCGCTTCAAAAGCCACTCTGAGAGACTCCGACCACGGAGAGCAAGTGAAAACGAGTCCCAGCCTCACCGTCCCTCCCTGGTTCCAATAGTCAGTCCCACGAGTCCACGAAGTTTGCTTTCGTAAAACCGGTGGGGTTGATTTATATTGACACTCCATGTATGCCATATATACCTACATTGACCCCCCAAACCACCCCAATTGGTCGGCAAATATGGCATACATGGAGTGTGTGGGTTTGATTCTTGGAGGACATATATATTCTGTTCGCTATGGAAATTCGGAATCAAGCAACAGTACTTCAAAGACATTCTCTGACTCACGTGAACGTCCTCCGCTTCAGGGACCCGTTGTGTACTTTGCGACCGAACACCAGGAAGACGCGAGCAATTCTGAAGCATCGTCTTCCTATGGATGCTCAAGACTCATGTGTGGTTCTTATTTGGTTTTCAAGTGCTTCAGCCTTGACGCAACCAAATCCCGAAGTTTCCCATGATGTTGAAGGAAAGGAAGCTCAGCCACGCCCCTAGCTTGGGGCCTGGGGATCCAGCACCATTCTAGCCACAAGAAAACATGAAACACCTTTGAAAGCACTCATCCAGATTGCCCCACTTTGTCCTCTTCAACTTCGTACCGATCCAAGCTTGAACTTGAGGGCTTTCAGCTCCGAAAGGGAGACACGTGTTCCGCAAGCAAAACGGTATTGGCTCATGGATCCGTGTCAACTCCTGGTCAACATCCCAACCATGAACAAACTAGTGAGCAAAGGCTCTATGTTTATGATATTGTGTTTCTTCTATTTGTGGTTGGTTTTGTTTTGCCTCATATATCTCATATCTACTGGTGATGAATAGTTGTATGAACAATTGCCAAGAGTTCCGAGGGTGTTGCGAAAAAGCCAAACGCATGCATACTCAGGCTGGCCAACTAACAAGGATGTGGAAATTCATCCCTAGGAAAACTACATTGCTGTACAAACATGGTAGATGTACACTTCCATATTCTGGCAAGTCACAATGCTTCATCTCAAAATGAATATTTGGACATGTTAATCCTAGAAGTGGTCACGACAAAAGGGTGTGAACTGCCTGCTGCAACCGTAGATCACTCAGATCACTACATTTCTAGTGGTCTTGGCCCTTTGTTGCTCAAGTATTGGCAGGATCTTTCCAACGTTAGCAGTTCAATTTGAAGGGTGCACACATCGTTTTCACCTTCTTATCAAACTTTGGTACAAGTACTACAAAAATCATTTTGAACAATCAACTAATTACATCTGCGGTGGGACATACAGCACTTGGGGCAGCATCGCCTCACTCACAAATGCACAAACCTTCCGCACCTTTTTTTCCGCTGCATCGGTCGGCCCTGTCGGCCACCTGCTCCTCCGGTCGACAGGGTCACCGCCATGCTGCGGTCAGTCGCATGGCACGCCTGGATGGGAGCGCGTTGCCGTGGCGCGGAAGTGAAATCAAGTAAGCCACCAAAAGCAACAAACCAAAGCGGTTTCGATTTCGGAGAGGAGATATATAATGTTCACATCACAATACTAAACTACTGTCAAAAAAACAATTCTTCAGTACGCAAAAAACAGAACGATACAACTATGTCTATGTACACAATTTTGCAACAGCAAAATGTGAACTTCACAGTGTCAACTATAAACTATATACTGTCAATACAATAATACACTCTTCTACAATATTAAACTAACCTACTTTAAACCTCTGTAAAAGGTCGTTTCCTATTGTTAAACAAGTTTAAACTAATGTATTACATTGTCTCAGCTAAATCAAAACTTGAACCTGGCTTGAAACAATCCAATTCTTTACAACATCCTGATGAAAAAATGTTCGCACAAAGGGCACCCCTTACGAAGACCTAGAATCTAAACCAAAAAGCTTTTAAACCACCTTCAATGAAAAATGTTCCTACCCAACGTTTATGTTAATTATCAACTGAAAAACTTAGCTGGCTCCTCTACAAAAATAGACCTGCTTTTGAGCTCATGTCGCGCAATTCGTACGCTTGAAAAAAGAACTTGACTTACCCCTCTACAAAAGAACTACTTTCAACCAACAACTTTAAGCCTCTTCAGAACATAGGTTGTTTGTTTATAAATAGAAAATGGATTTATAGTTAGTTAGATGATAATGCAAGTGCATTACGTTGTCTCAGCCCAATCAAAAACAGACCCGGCTCGAAAACAATCAAACTCTTCGCGGATCTTTCACGAAATTTCACTGGCGCTTTCCCCGGGAAGCCGTAACATTTGCAAACATCTGCACAGCCCGTCAGAGCAGCTGCAGGTCGTTGCCTCACTGTCAGGGCTGCGCCTACTCAGGTTGCTATAGTCTGTGACAGTGGGGACAGGAATCGGAGAATTCTTTTACGCGCTGCCAGGGCTGGGCACGGAAGTGTTGAGGCTTCGGTTCGTTAGTCTGTGACATATATGGGGACGCTTCCGCCCACCGATTTCAAATTTTTGTCAGTCCGGTAGAAAGGAAAACATATGAACGCGATGACCTTCGATAAACCTTTCGCGGAAAAATACTTTCGCGAACCTCATCGCGAATCTTTCGCGGGTGGGTCTAACAACATCTGAAAGGCTGTTTTATATAAAACTCCTTACACACGGTTTTCGATCAACTCCCAAGTCTGCTGAGCTGAGATGAGTTCCAAGTCGGATGGATGTATTTTTTGCGCAAAGAGTAGTTTGGCATTCGAGGTGCACTCTTGCTGGTCAACATGGAAGTGGATGGCATGGCCTGCGAGAATCTGGCTTCCTGCAATGTGGCGTGTTTTTTCCTCCACTCCCATGGTGGTGTGTTCTTTGGAGGTGATATTCCAAGCCCTTCACAGGGAGGTTGCGCACTCAAAGCATTACACACTAGGAAGAAAGAGAGTCCGCAACATGGAGGTGTGTATTGAAATATAGGGAGAACTCCCAAAACACCGCCTGGAAGAGAGGAGTTAGACCATAACCTTGGTTGGAGGATGTTGGAGGTCTGCCTTGTGAGTGGCCGCATAGCCCGTACCGCTCCTTGGGGTGACCTTTTCCTTGCCCTAACATTTTCCGCTACAAACTAATATTTTTGGGTTCCATGCCGACTTTTGCAAAGGAGTAACTAGTAACCTTTTCCACCTGTTCAGCCTGTTCATGTTAAGCGGGGCAACCTTGTCAATGCCGTTCTATTCTTTGACTCGCTCAAAACTTCGAGGATGTTTTGTTCTGCCACGCAAAACATTCAAGGAGACCAAAATTCTGGCAGACGGAGCGAGCCGAGCGAATGCGCTACACGCAGCGGAGACCGCAAGCCAAGAACTACAGCCAATCGACGCAGACAGCAAACAACAAAATCCAAACCCAAAGCCACACCGGAATCCGTCACAGAAGCATTGCCCCACACCGCCAAAATAAACTCTCAGACATTGAGCCTCCCGCCGACTGAGGGTAGTTGCCAAAAAGAAACCCCGCGCATGATTCAATGAGTCACCCATCAAGACCCCCCCAGCCCCAAGCCTCAGCCGTGCCAACCGACGTTGGGCTAATTGGGTGGATGTAGGCGTGATGATCTCGTCGCCAAATCTCGCGAGTGTGTCAACTGGCCTGCGTGCCAGATTCAAAGTACATAGGAACAATCTGAAATGAACCCGCTATAGGACAAGGCCTCGGAATACCAAGTCGGGAACAACCTGCTCTACCAACATTTCGGCATAGTCACAGCAGCTGTGGGTCAGGAGGTGGTACCATGTCAAGTCCCTGGCAAGGGACCTTGCCATTCGATCAACTTCGTCCGGGCTTTACACCAACCAGCAGATCCCGCACGTAGCCCTGTGCTCGGTGGGAGATCCGACGTAGTCCTTGCCTCGATCTGGTTCTCTAACTTGCACCGGCACACCTCAATCACCTCGAAATCATCAGAATCCTCTGCTCTACTTTGCCCAGCAGCTGCAGTGAATCTCTGACAACGAATTGGGCACCATGTCAAGTCTTGGATTCCACAAATACGCCTCCACTTCAAGAGGCATTCGGTGTGGAAGACATGGCCACAAGGCTGTGCTGTATTCAAAGATGAGTTCTGCGTAGAGTCTTTGCAAATCATGCGCTCAAGGACATCAGCCTGAGCACTCCTGACATCCTGCTGCGGCTCAATCTCATCCTGCAAAGCCGCAACCGACATTGCTGGATGGCTGGTCCTGGACAGCCTGCACAGCCTCAGGCTCGGCTGCCCACATGCCAGGCTGTCCAGGAGCACTCTTTGACACTGCCGTGGCTAGTAGAGCATCTAGCGACCTCCTTGGAGTTGCCGGAGTTGGAAGAGCTGCCGCCTTTGGGCTGGAGTTGGAGGTGGTCAGCAGCATTCCTGCCAGGTCGTCCTTCAGTCGAAGCCTCAATTCAATCGCTTCACGCATTGCACGTAGGCCTTCCAGAACCATTTTTTCGCCCTGCCGGAAGCTCTACAAATGTAACATCATCCAGGCAGTGCCACGGTCGGCTAGTGGCAACTTGCCCAAAAACTGCAAGAAGGATTGAATTTCTGGGCGTGAAAGCAGGACTTGAAGTCGATCGGACTTGTCTCTTGCAACCTGGAAACGCCGTCAAGCAAAATGCCGCACTATTGGCCCCAAGGCCATACAGTAGATAAAGTTGTCTGATGTACTGCTGCAACATTAAAAAAGCCAACTGGACCAAAGGCACCTGAAATACTCCGTTGCCACGACACAGTTGTTGCGGGCACTCAACACAGTCAGCAATCCGCCCTGTGTCGCAATTTATGACGGGAGAACTGCTTGGCTCAAATCAAGTCAACAAAATGTTTTAAAATGTTTAAAGTACCTATATAAGCAACTAGAAGCATACTGTAGATGTACTTGACCCAATGTATCAAAACCCATTTTGACACTTAGAGTAACTGCAGCGTCCTCATCATGCTCCCAGTGCCCTCTCCATGCCTTCGCCGCGTGCCATGCCGCGCACCAATTGGACGACGTGATTCAGCTCGGTCTTGAGGCGTGGAGGCCGTGGTCAGTCTTCCGCCTCCTGCGCTCACGCCCCGGGTGCGTGGAACAATGAGCTGCACTATGCCCATGCTCAAAGGTTCCACTCCCTTGCGACTCAAAGCAAAAACATTGAAATTATATATACCTGCATCTTCATTGGAGAAAATGCACCTTTGATTTTGGAGGAGATTTCCGTGTACTGAAAAGAAACCTGTGCACTTGAAAACAAAATTATACAATTCTGTGGGTATGGTCACACAAGAAGGCCCTGCTTGTCACTTGCGCCGGAGCCTGCGCTTCCAGCTGAACTTCCGAATCTCCTATTTCAGTTTGATACGGAGCCAGCCTAGCACTCTGTGGCTTGCAGTTCTTGAGCCCACTCCCTGCTAACATGTCCCACCACCGATTCATCAGCTTCGTAACTGTAGGCTAGTGGACGGGGAAAGATGTGTGTTGGATGGAAAAGACGTGTATAGGACGGGAAAAGACGTGTATTCGGGTAAAGACGTTTTCTGCCCAGGCTCTCGGAACTAACCTCACCGGCTCGTAGGAAGTGATCCACGAGGCCGTCAAGGTAATCCAGCATGTCCATTTGCTGCTGGCTCATCGGAAAGCCCTTGCGAGCACTCTCAGGCGGAAAGGAAGTCTGTCCCAGCGTGAGCCAGTTAAGAGCTACCACCAGATGCTGCAAGGCTTCCTCCTGCGCTTCGGTGAAAGCTTCTCGAGCGGTGTCCAACACCCCCAGCACGGGGGGGGACAGGGCCACCCAGTTGGCAAGAAACTCTGATCAATTTCTTCCAAATCCTTGCCATCACGCGCGCGCACCTGCTGTCAACAACAACAACAACAACCACAACCACAACGACAACAACAACAACAACGCCAACAATAATAACAACAATAACAACCGCAACCACAATCACAAACCCATTTTGCCACCCAGGACAAGCAGGCATGGCTTCTGCACGGTCACGCCTCAGCCTATCCCAAAAAAATCCAGGGGCCACTGGTATGACCCACAGAGCGCAACCATTCTCCGGGCCCAGCCCAAGCAACTTGTGTGGCAAGAGATGGCAGCCTTGCTAAACAGTAGAGATTCTGCATTTTCAAAATCCCTATATCTAACCATATATATATACACTTGTTTGGTGAGCAGTCCAAGCCCACAACTCTTTCACCACTGTTCCAAAAACGATGGGCGCAACTTCTGCGCGCAAATGGCAACACTCATTTGGACTCACTCGCCTCCGCTTCCATCTTCTCTTTCTTGGGCAGTGTGGCCTCCGTTTTCTTCTTCTCCTCCTTGGCGAGTGTCACCAACCTCCTCCTGGATCTGCTCGGCCTCGCGATCACTCCATGAAACCCCTTGAACCATCCAATGAGATCTACGCCGACAAACGCATGGAATTTCCATATGTGTTTTATCCCTATGGTCTTGGCTGCGAAAGTGCCCAAATGAACCCGGTGCTCCAAATCATTTTTCTCTCCCCCTCTTCCAACCCGACTCCCAAAGAACCTGCGGAAACACCACGATGTAGCTGGAGTCATACACCATGAGGCGTCCTTCACCTTCAGCCTGCCACAGCTGCGCATAGCGTTTCGGGCTGCTGACACACAACTCAGCGTCTAGCATTTGCGCCATCGCTCTGCATGTCTGCCCCCCCACTTTCAACGAAGTTAATTAGCATAAACCCATCATCTCCGCTGCAACGCATTCTGAGTCTGCCCCGCTAAGGCCCCCCACATAGTTTCATATGACCCTGGGGAGCTAACGTGAATCCAACATCTCCTCATAAGCCCGTCCTGGTACTGTTGTCGGGGGCAGCTGATTGGCTGCGTGCCTCTGAAAGTGTCTGCAACGCGTGGGCCCAAGAATGAACGGCCTGGATCTGATGACCATTGAAGTTTATTCACAATATTGCCCACATCAGCGTTTGACACTTGGAAGCGCTTGACGGTTTTTGTGGCAGGCTTCTTTGGTCACATATCCTCGACGGGCAACAACAGATATGAAGTGTGAGCAACTGCAAAGGCAGGACTGCGTGACAATTCTTACACGCATACCAACGGCCGCAAGGAGAGCTTTTGAGCCCCCACGAAAAGTATACTTTTTACAGGGGCTCAAAATGGAAGCTTCAGCACACGCAAGTACAACGTAGCACGACAATGCACGCACAAATCAACGTATGCAAAGTAGAGATTTTGAGCCCCCCCGAAAAGTATACTTTTTACAGGGGCTCAAAATGCCAGCTTCAGCACACGCAAGTACAACATAGTACGACAACGTATGACAGTTCATGCACCAATCAACGAATGCAAAGTAAAGGTTTTGACCCCCCCAAAAAAAGTATACTTTTTACAGGGGCTCAAAATGCAAGCTTCAGCACACGCAAGTACAACATCGAATGACAGTTCATGCACCAATCAACGGATGCAAAGTAGAAATTTTGAGCCCCCACGATAAGTATACTTTTTGCAGGGGCTCAAAATGCAAGCTTCAGCACACGCAAGTACAACATACTACGACAATGCACGCACAAATCAACGGATGCAAAGTAAAGATTTTGAGCCCCCCCGAAAAGTATACTTTTTACAGGGGCTCAAAATGCAAGCGCCAGCACACGCAAGTACAACATAGTGCGACAACGTATGACAGTTCATGCACCAATCAACGGATGCAAGTAGAAATTTTGGGCCCCCACGAAAAGTATACTTTTGACAGGGGCTCAAAATGGAAGCGTCAGCACGCGCAAGTACAACATAGCACGACAAGCTTACCGGGGTACACCAATGAACTCCCCACATACGCTCAACATGTGACCCTGGGAGCCCCACAATAAACGCATATTTCGGGTCCATGCTTTCTTGGCGTAGCAGCCCTCAAGTTGACGTCCATGCTGAACACGTGTTGCTTTGTCAATGCCCACCCCATTTTCTAACAGCCATGATTCATGGACATGTCACAACAACATTGTGGACTGCGTCGCCATGCATACGGCACAACATTTTATAAACAGTGTGTGAGACTGGTGACCCATCATTAACCATTGCGCTCCCCGTTATTATTCAATCATTGTGGCCTGCTTGTTCTTTACTTAAATTTTAAACCGAAACATCGAATTGTCTCCCTATCCGACTGTCATCCATCACGATCCATCACGCACACACACAGACACACACCGGCCTGCACCAATTGCCCGTTGAATACTAGAACGCGGGCGTCGACTGCCATCTCACTTGCTTCTTCCACATTCACTCCCACGATGATCAACTGCAAACAGTAGCCATTGCCATCGACCACAGACATCGACATCTTGGCATTGCCCCTCGTACTCATGGTCACCTCAGCCTTCTCCTGAATTTTGCCAACGATGTTGACCGTCCCCTCAACACCAATGAGGTCGTGAAAGTTGGCCTTGTAGTTGGCAAGAACCGGTTGAATCTGAGGATTCGCACGGTTGGGATCGCGAAGAACTTCGATTGTTGCAGCTGGCGTGGAGTGAAGCACCATCATCTGCAGGCGGGGCACCACCGGCGGCCTGGGGTTACAAAGTCTGAACCCGCTCAAACGGACCGCGAACGGTCCCTCCACTTCAAGAATCCGCACCAATCGCTTGGTTTCCTGCACCGCTAGCTCTCGCCACAACCTCACCCAAAACACCGAACGGTGTTCAGGTCAAACAAATAATTTTGCTCACACACACTTTGTGCCACGTTGCCATCACAGCCCCGAAACAAATTCAACCAACGGTGCACCATGCCATGCCACCTCTTCATGTTCATGATAATTTAAGAGCGCCCCCATCCGCAACCAAACAATCGGCCACCTTGTTGCTGCGAAGCTCGCTGCAATGCACGATGGTCACCTCCACAGCGCCACACAATGCCCCATTGGCACAGCCGTGCGCCTCGGACAGCGATGCCACCGTCACCGGCACCTCCGACGCCTGGCTCTGGCCAGACGTGCGCCGCTTCTTCAGAGCGATGGCCATGGCACTCCAATCAAGCCGTCTCCAGGAGTCTGCAGGTTTCAAAAGTTTGAGTCTAATGGCGGTAGCACAAGAACGGACTCCCAGCACGCACACCGAATCCAATTTTGGTAGAACAAATTTGTCATGCGGGGCTGTTCCTCAAAATAAAAGGACCGGATAACCCCACACGTCAAGCTTGTAAGAACTACGTATCAAAGAGAAGTAGAGACTGATAAGGGGTGTGGGGTGGGATTCTGCGAGCCCGCGCAGTCGAAATGCATTTGGAGGACTTCGAGAGCTGTAAATAGCAACGAATTAGCCGTTCACGCCCGCGCGCTTCAGCGATCTAAGCATCAGCTTCCTTTCCCCTACCGTAAGAACCCCTCAGTGTGCCCACACTGTTTGGGGAAAAACAGAAAACCTTGAGAAAACCAATAACAACCTAGGAAAAAAAACAAAAACACAAAAAACTTGGGAAAAAGACAATTCTGGGGAAGTCTTGAGTCCAGCCAAGAGTCTCTGAGAATTGGTGTTTTTGTGTTTTTTGGTTTTCCCAAGGTTTTGTTGTTTGGTTTCTAAGTTTTTGTTTTTTTACTGCAAATTATTCAGTGTTTTACTGGCATCTTCAGCATCTTGACTGTCGGCCGTCGTGGGCCGCACCGTGGTGCAAGCTAGCGGTGGCGGGATGAAGAACGAATGTGGACAGCGAGTCTCGCTGAGTGAGTCCCCTGGAAGTGTTCACGAGTGAGGTCGCGCATCTCCGTGCGTAAGTGTGTGGTCACCACCTGTAGCTGCAAAAAATCTGGAATGTGCTTCACATGTTGCGCCAAGCCTATAGCGGCTGCCAGCCTTGCTGCTGTTTTTGTGTCGTTTTGCTCGGAACATTTTTTCACATGTATTTACCATAAGCAGTGGACAACACCTAAGATCATGGCATATAAGCGACAGCCCAGTGACTGAAGCGCACTGTGGAGCGAAGCCACGCGCTTGTGGCCACAGCGTGTTCCGTTTGGACCTTTGTCTTCAGTGCAGCCAATCTCTTCCTCTTCACTGAGCAACATACAGCTCCTTTGTCGACAGCTCCGCGAACACACCGTTCAAGATCTCTTTCGGTCCCAGTTTCACCAAACTTCTTGCTGTTCGTTCCATTCCTCAGTCTTACCAACCTCGCCACGGAAAGGCTTGAGGCGGAGCCGACCAACCCCCCGCGCGGCGAGCCGGCGAGCGACTGGCCGCCATGGCAGGTAGTAGGTCCACCGTGGAGCTCCTGGTGGACGCTGACCAGCCCCGTCGACAATGCTGGCCAGGCTTCTTCACCAAATCAGCAATCGGAAAGCCGTTGCTGAGGCGAGCCATGATCACTCGTGCCGAATGGCCTATAAGGAGGCTCCAAGTGCGGCACAAGTGTGACAAAAGGAAACCCAAGTGCCATGGGCGCCACAAATAGACGAGGTGAGGCGGAGGCAGCAAGTCATGAGTGCATGAAAGCCAAGGCAGCAAGCAACCTATGTATTGACACATACACCAAAAGCCTGCGCAAGCCACAGTGAGCCACCAAGACCCTTGGTTCCTGCTTACAGGAACCTGACAAAGTCATCCCTCAGTCATCACTGTTTCAATGCCAAATCTCCATGGCAACGCTGTTTCCAAAAAGTCATCCCCCAGTCACCCCCAGGAGCCAACCCCAATGGAACGCTAATACCCAAACAAGGGTTTGTCACCAAAAAAGCCGACCCAAAGAGTGCAAAGACCAGTGGAACGCTAGTTCCAAAAGAGTGTGGGTTTGATTGATTTACATCCGCTTCCTGCGTGTCAATTACAATGGAACGCTGTAGAAATTCTGCCACCACATCAGATGACTCGACTTGAGGTGACGGAGGTGGACGAAAGGTAGAGGGTTGGAAGATTCTGAGCAGAAGCAAGCAGCCAGCAGCAGCAGCAGCAAAGCAAAAAGGTAGCAGCAGCAGCAGCCAACGAGCAACAGCAGCAGCAGCGGCGGCGGCGGCAGCAGTGGCAGCAACAGCAAAGCAGCAGCTGCAGCACAGCAACCGTGTTGCTTGCGAACTGTGCGAACTGCACTGGCAAGCCTGGAAATGACTGTGTTGCTTGCTGTACTTGTCTCGCATGTGTGTGGAAAATTCCTCGTGGACTGCTTGCAGGACCCACTACAGAATAAGAAATTCATTGCTTCAGCAGGCATTATTAAAACACCTTTCGATGAGAGCCCCAGCATACAACCTAAAAGTCGGTCCCTTTCCAACCAACAGAGTTCGCTTGTGTTTCAGAAAAAAGAGACGACTTTCCGCAGCGACTTCCCCCCAAGGCAGGGTAGCAATCACTCAAAAAAAGTGACGACATTGTCTTTTGCCTGTACAAACCAACAACAAGAAACAGCGCGATGTTGTCGCAAATTTGGTGGAATCAATTGGGCATGGCTGCGCCGCGGGCCTGCGCCTGCCTGCCTGCCTGCCTGCCTGCCTGCGTGAGAATACCCATCGGGACGTCTGGACCAATCTGTCGCCTTCCATCTAAAGGGAGGTGGTGTTGGCACATTGGCCTTTTGACCCGAATCCAGGTATCACCGAAGATTGAACCTGAAAGCTATTTTCTTCAGAAGAACACGGCCAAGTGAGGGGGGCTCCACGGAAAAAACAACTCTTCAGTTGACAGTCCCCTGTGCCAAGGATTTTGATCTGAAGGGGCTATCAAATATAGAATAACATATACCATATGCCAAATTTGAACCTGCAGGATTTGTTTGGCTTTCACCAGCTCCCAGCCAAATACACTGCTGATGGAGTAACTCCTCAACACCCTCCACATCCAACTGGAGGATCTCCACCTGTCGAGGCGATTTATGGGCGAGGGATCAGATGCGGATCTCGAGGGAGGGACCACCAGGAGGACACCAGGAGGGGACTGGTGCGTCACCTCCAGGGAGGGAGGGACCAAAAATAAGACACCAGGAGGAGCCACCATTCAACTCGAGTTGGGTCAACATTCGAGGGGTGATGGATGATGGTGCAAAGAACTCGACTTACAGACCTTTCCACTTCAAATGGCCACTCTCTTTGCCATGTTTGAAGGTCGTGAGTTGTCATAGCTCTTCTATTTTCTCAGATGGGCTGCTCCGAAGCACAAAACTGACACAAAACAAGTCAGCTGACACAACATGCAGTCCTTGGCACTATATGCAGTCTTCACTATTGCATGGACAAATCAAAGAGCCCACCAGTCTTCACCAGGCTGAAAGAGCCCAGCCCACCTCGAGAAGGATGTTTTGAGGTGTCTTACCTTGTAGAGGATGCATGGCGTGTGACCCATTCGAACTTAATATATGATATGCAGCAATGCACGATGTATGTTTTCCAATGTACCTTGATTCATCACTCACCCCAGATATGGATGATGAAACCTCTTCCAATCTATGGGGCTTAAACGTCTATCACCATCCCACTACTCCAAACAAAACAACAAAATCATCAGCAGTTGTGTGCGGCCGTGGGCTCGGAAAAAAATAAAACTAAAAAAACACCAAAAGCAGCATTGAACAACTGAGTCAGGACCTAGTGTGAATCCTGATTTCAAGAACAACTGGTTCCATTCCAAGCATCAGGGAGCTGTGTCTGTAATCCTTTATTATATAACGTGCTGTTTCCCAGTCAAAAAACATGTTTCTGTCCCTATCGAAATGATGAATCAAGATCTATCACCACACACACAGGACTGGCAATCAGCTGTCAGGATAGACACCGATGGAATGTGGATGTGTCTTTCTTCCTCGTAGGTCTGCTGGGAACTTGAATTACCATCTGATATAGTCCAGGTACCTACTGAGAATGCTTTGAGAGGTCAAAGTACTTGTAGAGAATAGTCTTGAGGGGTAAAGGACATTTTCAAGATGCTCCCGGATCCTAATCGGGCTCAATGCTGCCCCGTACAGTACGCGTGGTGCTAAGGAAACAGCCCATGTAGAAGTACTGCTCACTGACGACCCACCAAAGGCTCTAAACATGGCGTTTTGGGTTGACACACGCTCGTGCTTTTGAGGTTCGGAATCCAAGTGGCGCAGGGTACTCACTGTTTTTGGCTGTGGACGAACCGACCGGAGGAAACAAGGGATCCAATGCGTCAAGCGCCCACCAAGAAAGGTGATGGTAGTTACAGCATCTAAATGTCCTCCGGATGTTGATTCGATAGGAGAGCCCCAACATAGAATCAACACAAACTTGGACAAAATGATATCGATCCCTGACAAGGGCCGCATGCTTCCACCACGTGCTCCAACCAAAAAAAGTTCTCTATTGATGTCTTTTTTCCGGACACCCTAGTAGCGTCCGATCGCACCTATGACAACCTCCCTCTTGGGACCCGTGGGACCATCTCCACCGTGGGACCTCGCCTGGCCGTTGAGGAAGCTCCGCATCGAGGGCCTCGTCCTCCCCAGATCTCCGTGGACAAACTCCTGGCGTCGGCCGTGGGATGCCGTGGGTCTGAAAATAGGTGTCACGGATTGGCTTCTGGGTAACAGGAATTGATTGTGACACACGTGAAGTAAGTCGGAATATGATTACATGTGGTTGGAACTGAGTAGTTGGAGCCAAGCTGGACCAGTTAAAAAGGGTATAATCAACAGCAAGGAACTGAAGAAAGCTATATGAATAGAATCTGTATGATTCGAGGGCCCTCCACACACCAAAGTTTCTTTTCTCAATGTTTCAGGGCCTTGTTTGGCGCTGCAGAATCACTTACTTGGTGCAGTGCTATCCCAACAACTGCAGTACAGCAAGCCCGCGCAAGGACATTACATGGCGCTCCTGCGCGGGCACCGTTTGGAAGCAATCCCGATACAACGCTAAAAGTGCAGGTGCGAGGGCGGAGTTAACAACACCTCCGCTCTTCATCAAATACATGGCTTTTCCATCATGTAATACATCCCCACAAGTTAATAACTTTGTAAGTCACAAACGGGGTAGGCGCGGCCACTCCTGCAAATGGCACGGGAAAGCAGGGATGGGGCCACAACCAAAAAGGCGCGGCTGCTATATGGTATATACGGAAGATAATAGATATATACATATAATAACCACAACTTGCGCACAGCGGGCCAAGGCAAGTCAAAAACATTCAAAAACACACATGGGTCCAAAAGCAGGCGAGGAAAAAGCGAATGAGAGAGCAGCAGCACATGGAAAGACATGCAAATGGAGAGACAGCCCTTTCCTTTGAAAAAATAGTTCACATTGAAACCAAATGCACCCAAATGGCGCCAGGAATTTGACAGGAAGCAAAACGGAAAGGTCACCCCAAAAATACATGGACACAGGAACGACCAGGAACGGCTCAGGTCACAATTCACCAGAGTATTTGGGCGCATGCCACTGGCATCAGGCTTTCGGACCTAGAAAGATTATAAACTAAAAACCAGGAACATCAGGAACGCCACTGGGTGCTTTCTCCAAGCGTTTTTGACGCTGCTTCGGCAAGCGGACGCCTTGACTGCAGATGCTGTTCATGCTTTTCTCCATGCCATTCAACCATGCTTTCACCTGCTGGTGAGTGGAGTCCGACCGGATGGTGCGCCAGGTCGGTCCTGTTCTGTCTGCTCCGGATGGCCGGTGGGCATGCAGCGATCCAGATGTGTGCATTGCGGAGCCGTTTGGTTGCCAGGCGGGCAAGGACAGCACTCTGACGTCTCTGACAAGGGCACATAGTAGGGTGGCCGTGAGGGTGTTGTTCCTGTTGTAGCCCGCCGATGTAGTGCGATGGGTCGTTTTTTGCACCAAAAAGCTAGTGGAAGCTGTGACCCACCGGGCTGCTCGCATATAGCAGTTTTTCAGCCAGGCCACCCGGCTTGACCATCGAACGGAATAGACTACTTCAACATGGTCAACCGACCACGCTTGACCATCTGAAAAACCTTCAGGGGAACTGGCAAAGCACCGGTTGGCCTAATTAGTTTCTCCTTCACTTTCCCACCCTTCCCACATTCCGTCTGCGGCACGTCTGCGGCACGGGTCCCTGACCTTCACCCGACCTTTCACCGATCTGAAAAGGGGCGTGAAAACGTGTCGAGACAGCACCGCTGCTGACAGGGATTGAACAGCTCTTTGTTGATGGGTACATGGATTACAAGAACTTTTTATGCTTTTTTTGCCGGATTCGTTGATCACATGCTCAAACATGTTGACATATTGTTGGGTACCTTTTGTGTTGAGATGCCCCGACTCTCCGACTCCGGCGCAGTCCTTGATGTACATACCAGCCTGGCAAATACAGTTCATTGCTAGCAAACAGAGCCTGTCAAAGCGGGGAAGAATCCTTTAACAGACCTGAAAACACACTCCAAGTACATGATGCAACCCGACCGTGGGCATACAAGGTATTGGCTGCTGCACTTTTGGTTTCACTCCAAACGAAAACATCCCAACGACCTCTCCCTTGTTAGGAAGACCTCTCCCTCAAAGACCGATTGGCAGAACAAACACCGCCGGCCAACTCATCGGGGTCGCCCGACCGACTCCGCTGTCTCCGGTCTCCCATGGAATCCGACAAAGACGAGTAGCAATACTTCCAAGGAGATCCCAAGCTTCAACAAAACGAACACTATACAGTGTCAAGTGAATTCATATTATGTATTCATGTTCATTTTTTCTTGTCCAGGGATGGTCTCCAACTGTGGCTTGTGACACAACATGACACAACTACACACATGAAAAGAACAAGGCAAATAACAACTCACTTCATTGTGTCTAGAACTCTCGCAGTGTGGGGGTCGACTCATGCCGTTGCGCCCACCTGCGCGCACACCTTCAGCTTGAAGTAGTGCGGATTGATGACCTCCCAAAATGCGCGAGCGTCCAAGCGTGCGCCCACACACACGCACACGGGCGGCATGGCATAGCACGGAAGCGCGTAGCTCTTGCAACTGGGCCGGGCGCCAGGCGGCCATCAGATCTCCATCTCTTCCTTCCCCCAGCCGATCCAGTGGCGTCCCTTTCGCCCCTTTCGCCCGGTGGCTGTCGACCTCGAGGTTCAAGGAATAGACCGTTCGAGGTCTGGTGGCCAAAGCCTCGGGCGGCTCGGCGCTTGCCGGTACGTAGGTCCATGACTCCAATGGACATATCGCTTACAAAAAAAGAACGGGACAACGGACAACGTCTAAAATTTCATCAGAATGGAGGGGATTTATATAACCTCAATTAGGAAACTAACACAAATCACCTTAAGCTATACCTAAGCAAAACCAGGTCTCTGTGGGGCCTTTGACTCAAATGTGTGGTGAGGGCCTTCTTCAAGTGCTCTTCTTCAAGAGGCCAGGCCACCCTGATCCCATCCTCTGTCATTCTCCCGATGAGATCCATGACTTGCCACCTGCTGGATTTTGAGTGGAGTGTCCCAAACTCCCCCAAAAAGGTTGTGCAAATTCTCCACTGTTCGCGGGTAGGTTGAGCGCTCACAC
Source organism: Durusdinium trenchii (assembly GCA_963970005.1). NCBI lineage: Eukaryota > Dinophyceae > Suessiales > Symbiodiniaceae > Durusdinium > Durusdinium trenchii. Next base: position 2,568,228 of record CAXAMN010003335.1, read on the forward strand.
ACGCTGTGATCCGTGTGATCCATCAGTAAGAAGAACCCAGTGCTGCGCTGCAAGACTGCAAGACGACTCGATTGAGAGCCTGACTCTTAATCTTCTGAAACGTCAATGATATATTTGTCGGATCGTCAATCGCTTTGAGGAACATACTCCTATAGGATCATCCCACAGGTTGCTTCTGTGCTTGTCTTGGTTACTTCTCGGTCGTCGACTGTCTGGGTGCTTCTAGTACAAATCCTGAAAGCATCTTACTACCTTGGATGCCATGCTGACACCAAAAACATGGATTCCATGGATGAACGGAGGGAATATACACAACAACAACAGAACTCCTGGCTCCAATGTTAATGTCAAAGCTACATGAACCACCCAATTTTGAAATTTGCTTGTCCTTTGAGTCTGGCTGGGGGGGATCAAATGTTAACTTTTGATCAAGAATACACCTGAGCTAGATGGTAAGACATCGTACTGTAAAATCCTGTCTTTTGGCTTTAATCATCTCCAGAGTCCTAGGGGTTATATACCTGTTATAACAACAGTCAACAAACACCCATATAGAATCTTGATGAATAACCCCTTCAAAGGAGGTTAATTATACAGATTCATACAGCAAACAATCCAAACGGTGTGTTTTTGATTTAATCAACAGTCAACATCTATCCCTGGGATTCCCAAGTAAATGCTTTCCCTGAGAAAACACAACAACAAACTCCAACGTCGAATGTTCGGGCTTCCGCACGCGCCGGTGCAGCACTCGCACCGGCGTCTTCTGTTGTACCTCCCACCGACGAGGACGTCTTCGCGGTCGCACCGGTCGCAATCGCACCGGTCCAGCACCCCAGTACGACACACTCACGTGTCTCGTGAGTGTGTCTTGCTGCAACGGGAAGCTTATATGGCACCCTTCCTCATCCTGCTTTTTGGAAGAAGAGTGTCCGAGCGCTGCAGAAGGCTCTCAAAAGTTCCAAAGATTTCAAAACACTGAAAAATATACATCCCAAACCTCCGCCAGCACCCTCAGTCACCTCTGCCACAAAAAGGCTTCTTGCGCCTGAAGAGCTCTCAATTAAAATGACTTGGTAGTGAGGCTAGACCGTGTGGGTCTCCAACCTGAATACTTCCACCATCATCCAGTCCACACTCCTGTCGTCTCCAGCTCTACCAGCACCCTCACCTCACTTCACCGACTCGCCGTCGCCACGTCACCGCCGTCCCCGACTGACTGAGCCGTTGCCTCAAAGGACTGCTGCGCGTTCAGCCGCGCCACCTCTGCGGTGGAGATACTCCGCTCGCACCAGCAGACCTGCTGCGGGCGCCGGTGAAGCGCGGGTGCGCCGCGCCAAGCCCACCGGTCGACCGGGGATGAGCTCGGGGTGGATTCGGGGATGAAGGGGAAGGGATGGTTGGAGTTGCTTGTAAGGAACTGGGAACAAAAGACATCTATTCCACCAGAAGTGGATTTGCCTTATAGGAACCTTAAGGGGCCGCGTAAATCGCGGGGGTCGAGGCGCATGGCTTTGGGCTCCATTCGAAACCAGGTGATGGGCGCATTGATGTGGAGCCCAATGCCAAGTCCACGAAATAGAATCAGTTCCACTTAAGCGTCATTCCACGTAAACAATGACACGTACCTATGACACAGCTACGGCTTCAAACTGACCGATCGGTCGACCCCGTTTCAACCAGCACGTCTCCTTCCCCGTTTCAACCATGGCACAGGGATTCACCGATCGGTTGACCGATTCAAAGACTTTGAATGGAAACATCTGCCATCTGCCCCTCCCCCCAGGTGATGGCTAAAGATTTCGTCCATGAATTGATAGATAGCTGCTGGGGATGGATAGTTCCCTGGACCATGACCATGACGGCAAAAACGATGTGAGCGGCGATCGGTGGGTCGATCCATTGGTAGGTCGTCCGACCATGGCACCACGTGTTGCTATCAAAACTAGTAAGGACGACATATCACCTGACAAATGGACAAGAAGAATAGCATACAATCCCTACAGGTCAAAGACCTCATTTGACCAAGCTGGTCATGTACAGAAACATTACTCAATACTGAGTCAGGTTTTACTGGGTCTTTGGACATGTAGGGGGAATAGCTGTGCTGTCTCATGTGGTTTCCTTATTGTGGTGTGTTTTATGCAAACCGCGATGTCTGCCTGACTGGGACTTCGAATCTTTTTACGTTGGAGTCACATCCTCGGTGCTGAACACTTTTTGAGGCTCCCAACCGCCAAATACCTGCGCAGTCACTGAGCAATTGGGGTTGGATGGAAAACTGGTGCAGTGAGGTGCATTAATAAGACATACCCTCAAACGGAAGGGTACTGACAGGGGGAAAAAAGAACTTCACCGCAAGCAAAACCAAGATGGCCAGGCCCTAGGGCCCCAACCACCAAATCCAAGTGGAAGTAGATGGACCTTCAATAAGGAATGATTTCTTCTTGGCGTTAGGGCAAATTGATATTTAACTCTTCAGTCCTGTGGATGGTCTGGGTTTATTTTTCTTTCTCGACAAATGCCTTCCCAACGCCCCGCCCTTTCCTTCCGTTCTCAACGATGAGCGCCTTCTCTGCAGTGGATTTGCATGCATGGTGCTGTGCACGAAGTGAGTCGACTGTTGATAACCCCCCATATGAAAAGGCTTTACAATGGGCATCTTGGCCCAAAGCCATTTGCCTTAGGGCACGCCGGGTTCCCGCGGCTCTGCTGCCTGTCTCCCGACAGGGGTGGAGCGTCCACCAAGGCCGTTGGCCGACTCGCCTGTGAGCTTTGTTGTGCCTCACGCCCGTTTGCGCCATGGCTGGATCTTTTGACCATTTGCTGCAGGGCGCTGAGCACCTGGAGGACCCTTGGAGAGGCCGATTGATTTCCTTTTTGGAGGCTCATCGTTCAGCTGGTCACCTGCTGCATGTGGGTGATAGGATCCTCCTTGTTGGAAAGGTCGAAGCTGTGACAGATGCGGTGATTGAGATTGCACCTCTGGAATTTTGTCCGGGCCGTGGATTTGCTGAACCTACGGTGGGACAAAACAAGATTCGAATCTATGTGCCTGGGCTGAGCCGGAGATCAGCTTTGCCCGTTGTGGATGATGAGATTGTTTGCCATGGGAAACAAATCCGCACATAGAGTGTTGGGATGCTCTTGCATTGGCGGAGGACACCATCATTATTCCCCGTGCTCATTTCAAGCCGCATGAACCTTTTCATGTGCTGCACTTATTTGCAGGAGGATTCGGTGGCTGGTCCCGGGCTATGCACTGGCTTGCCAGAGAGGTTCCGCACATCAGCATTGCCACCGAGCTTTTTGTGGACAACGATGACAAGGTGATGGATGTGTGGTCCTACCAGACAGGATTGCGATACCACAAAGGCAAATCAGTGAGTGCTGGACAGGTGAACTTAGCTGCCAAAGCTGGCCTGTGTACGAGCGTTGATGATCCCACGATCCTGCATTGTTGGAAATGTGCAAGCAACTCCGTTGCAACCGCTTCACCACCCTGCATTTCGTGGTCGCAAGGCGGCAAACGCCAGGGCTTGAGCTGTTCCAGCGGTTTCGCGATGGCTGAAACAGTCATGCTCGCTGAAGTGCACCAACCACTTCTCCTGTTTTTGGAGTGTGCAGATACCACAGTCTCACACGAGCATTTCCCCTTAGTGGAGAACATGTTGCATCTTATTGGGTACCGTAAGGTATGGCACCAAGTTGTTGCAATGCACCACTTGTCCAATAACTCTCGCTCCAGATGGCTTGCAGTTTGGGCTCGTGTGGATTTAGCCCTTCGACCCCATGAAGCAAACTTCGATCTTCGGGCACCGCCATTGGTAAAATGGAATGATCCATCCAATGAATTTTGGACCCCAGAATCTTTCCACTGCCAGCTTCAACTGTCAGCGGAGGCACTTTCGAAATACGGAAACCCAGGGTTGCTCCCACCTGCCAAACGTGCCAGGACCAATGCTGAGACCTCCACTCAGGAGACGCTTCAACTGAGGCTTGCTGACACCACTCAGCCCTTGCCGACCTTGTGCAGTTCATACACCAGGCAACACCTTTTGCAAGCTGAACATGTCATGGCCAAGGGCATTTTTGCTTCGTTGCAGATCGTTGCCGATAAAGTGTGCTTCTTATGCCCTACACGGTTTGTCCCACTGTTCGGCACTACAGACAAGATTGTACTTCCGAGTGATGCATCCTTTGCATTCCATATCCTTGGAAACGCCATCACTCAATCACAGGCGACCTTGTGCCTCGCTGTTGGGTTTCAAGCGCTCCTTGCTGAGGACCTGGCACCAGTACAACTTGTTCAAAAGGCGTGGGAACAGCGTCTCACAAGTCAGAATGCCCTTGTGCAAGTCTTCGAACAGTGGCTCACCATCAGCAGGGTCGAGGACATTGCTGCCTGCATGGTACCAAGGACCTTGCCTTTGTCCTTTGATGGTCCTTTGATTTCGCTAGAGATTGAACACTGCCACAACCAGATGACATGGCAAGCAAAAGTCCCACCCAAGACTTCCTTGTCCACCGCTGTCATTCTTACGATGTTCACCAAAGGAATCATGCCTGAAGCCTTTCGCTTTCGCACTAAGGACCACATGCTGCTCAGTGACATTACACTGAAGGATGCTTTCGCTGTCACTCCGCAGGTCCTATGTTTCATTTGGGACCGTCCCCTGGTTTCTTTTCGGCCTGTCTCCGCGTGCCCACATGAGAGTTCTGCATCAGATGCTGTCGTGTCTCCGACTTTGCCCTTCACTGTGCCAGGCGAGGATTCACAACCCATCACGATTGAGACTTCACCACCGTTTCAACCTGCTCCTGAGGCCTTCCAGGCACTGCTGCGTTTTCTTGAGTTCAACACTCATTGGCACCCCGCCACCAATCGATCCAAGCAATTGGTCTCCCTCCTTTGGGAAGATCCACCTGGCGTGCTTACCGTCCAGCTTGACACCATTGTCCCGGCTGCGGACCTCCAAGAGCAACTTGCCACCCACTTTGGTGCTAGGCACCTACACCGTGTTCCAGAGCCCATTCGCTCTCCCAAAGATTGCACCAGGACCTCTCTTCACTGTGAGGCTCCGCAATCATCCCAATGATGCCCTGGTTGTTTTCCAGAAACTCCAAACCGAAGTCTGGGTTCGAGTTGCAGCAGTCCCCAAGCAGATCCCGCATGACACCTGCATCATCGCTGGTGACGGTAACTACACCATTTGCAGTCACAACAACAGGCCATGCTCTGTGGGACCACTCCACATTGCCAATGGTGATCTCTTGATCATTGAGCCTACTCCGACCATCCACGCTGGCGGCCACCATCGTTGGACGGAGAGACCAGAAAGCCTCCCACGTGGGGCCAACTTCACTGACAGGATCGCCTTTGCGATCAACACACATGGGTGGGTTGCATCGGATGAACTCCACTCCGCCATGACATACCTGACCAGGCACTTCCCCGAGACCATTGCTGAGTTCAACCTCCTGCGATGGAACTCTGACGGACACGAATTTGATGATGAGCTCTACGGAGAACCCAGATTTGCAAGTGCAGGCAGAACGGTCACGGCAATTCTTGTCGACAATCACTGGGCCTCCATTGAAGTCAACCGGATTGGCAATCTCATTCAGGTCCACGCTTTCGGGCTAACTCCACCGCTCGCCAATCGAGCCATCATCATCATGCGCCGCCTCCTTGATATCGCTCCACACCGTGCCCAGCAACACATCCATGCAGGGCTACCACCAGAACATCTCTGCGGCTGGTTCTTGCTCTTTCGCTACTACAGAATATGCCGCATCCACGATACGCTTCCCAGCTCTGTTGAGCTCTTCAACGAGCTGCCGCCAACCCGAAGAGCCGAAATCAGGGAGGCTTGGGAATCCGGCCAAGAAGACTGGAGAAGAGCGGGCGCCAATGATGGCCTACTCCTCTTTGCAACCAACTTGAGGACACACTTCCTCACACATCTCGCTGCCACGGCCACCCAGACCTCGTCGGTCGTGCCGGTACCATTATCAGTCCAATTCCGAGCCCAGACCTTGACCCCTGAGACGCAACCGCCAACGTCTCAGCCACCTCACCCGGAGGATCCAGCACCACTCGAAGCAACACTGGGATCAACAGAACAACCGGAACCAGAACCTGTTCGGCATGACCCTGTCCACCACAGACTCCTTGAATGCCTTCAGCAGCCTGGCTGGCTTTCTTCGGATGTGCTTGATCATGCCCTGGACTTGCTTCGGTGGCAGTTCCCACAGGTCTGCTTCTGCCCACCTGCTGTTTGGAGACCTGAGTTGCTTCAGGTATCTTACCTCGCAGGCTTGGAATGCCTTCCTGAGACTTTCAGCAACCTCATTGTGTTCATTCTGTGGCAGGAGCATTGGATTGTGTGTGAAGTGACTGTTCATGCGTGGGAAGCCTTCGTCCAAACCATTGGACCCATCGAGCTTATGCCTGACCTTACCAGCATTGTTGCTGCAGTGTGCATGCTGTTTCAAATCCAGGATGTTGTCCTCAACACTGCCACCACTCACTTTCGTGCCTTGCCTGGTTTGTGCGGATGGACTTTGCTTTGGACTTTGTTCCAACGATTCCAAACGCGACCCTCTCAGGTATCACAACCACTGCTTGCTGCTTTGAGGGCGCACCCTCACTATGAGCTTATCCAACAGATCCAGTTGCGTGACCATGCTGTCTGGGAAAATGCTGAACCGGCGTTGCTCGAGTTTGCCTCAGCTATCCAACTTGAGTTCATGACGCGCATCATCCAGAATCGCGTCCCCTCCGAGCGAGCAAGAGGTGGAGCTCTTACGGATGTCTCTTCTAGCAGTGCTCCTGTTACCATCGGCAGCCACCCTGTCAGTGCTTTGCCTGCCTCTCGTGTCTTCGATCGGCTTCAGCTGTTTGACACGCAGCCAGGATGGCTTTTCTCTGACACTGCTGACTACTTGCTCGATTTCCTGCGGCAACATGATCCGGATACTGCGTACCTTCCTCCCATGCAATGGACTTTTGAAGGTGGTGCCACTACCTTCAACGACTTGCAGACCTCCGTCCATTCATATCAGAAGATCATTGGCCTTGTTTTGTGGAACACACATTGGATTTTGTGTGAAGTGCAATCCACTGTTTGTGCGCAGTGGATCTTCCTTGCCGGCCCTGCTGAACTTCGCCCGCATTCGATCGCCTGTGCAACAGCCATTTGCGAGCATCTTGGCATTGATCCTGTCCCACACATCGTGTTTCGGGATTTTCAAGCTGATCCTCACCTGTGCGGTTGGACACTTCTCTGGCTTTGCTTTCAGAAGGCAGGGGTTGAGATCCATCACCCAGGACCATTGCAAGAGAGTAGCTTCTTGCGCAGCATTCATCATGCTGAAGTTCAACGAGTTCTCACCAATGCAGCAGCAGCGTGGCAACAACCAGTGATCCACCAAGCAGCGCTCTTTGCCATGCGCATGCTTCCATGGCACCTCTTGCAGGTCCTTCAAGGCCGTTTTCCCAAGCACCAGGCTCCCGGAGGAGCAGGAGAAGCAAAGGCTGCTGCCAAGGCCAAGAATAGCCAGAGATCAGGTACTGATCCGCTCATTGCCCACGACCCATGGGCTAAAGCAGCCGCTGTGTCATCTCGCTGGGAAGATCTCAAGCTCGAGGACCATCACCCTTTCCAGGATGCCAAAGGCGAGCAATTATGCCAATACCATAGGCTCCAAACCACGATGACTACAAAAGGTGTGGTGCTCACAACAAAGCAATATTTGCCAGAGCTCATCAAGCTCAGCCCCAAGCAGCCATTGGTTGCGATTCTGCCACTGATCGATCAGCAAACCAAAGTCAGCAGTGCTCTCACCTTCCATGGCCCCTTCGAAGTTGTGCTGGAAGATCGGGCCACCAAGGCCTCGTACAAACGCGTGGTTTCTGCTGTTGCACTTTGTGGAGAGTTCCAATTCAAGTTGAGTGAACCAGCATGCGAATTTACTATGTCGGAAGTGGCAGAGGTTGTGCTGGAGCTCGATTCGAGATTGGTCAACAAGGCAGAATTTGACCGAGCGCAAGACAATCCCATCTGGTTCTTCAAGCAGTACCTCACCAATGCAGCGCCAGATCACGTGAATCATGCCTCGGTCTACGGCTTTCGCCACAACCGGCATCCATCCTCCTCACGTGATGATGATCAGTTACAAGTCCTTGCAAAGCTGCCCTGCCCAGCACGGGCCAAATTGTTGACCAGCAGTGGAACACAGGGCATCCTGGTGAGAGACTTTCTCGACCAAGGAACCCAGCCGACTGACACCACAGTGATTCCCAAATTTTGGGAAGTCAGCCTCAAAGGCCTTCGGGAGCTCAACATCAGCATTGAGGGCTTGAAAGGAGCTGCTGGTGCCACTCTTACAAGGCGTGGCCTAGCTGTACGAGCATGGTGTGTTGACATCGCAGATGTGCGAAGAAAGTTGTTGCCAATGGATGCCCGCCTGAACGACACCAACATCAAGGTGGTACCCAAGTTCATGGTCGATGCCTCAGGCTGGCCGCCCGGGGCAAGCCCCGCAGATGTCATCGAAACTGTTGCAAAGGCTGTCAGCCAGGCCCCTATTCCGACAAGAACTTTCCGTGCGGCAGGAGTTCATACGTGGCAACTCGGCTTTCAGACGTTGCCTACAGTCTTGACTTTTACCGTCAAGATCAACGGGGCCTTGCATCAGATTCTGCTGACACCAACACCCCAGTTTGCAAAAGGGGGTGGAAAGGGAAAAAACCGGCAACCCAAGAAAGCAGCGCCCAAGGAGGATGGGCCTTCCCCTCCTGCTGCTTCCACCATTGCCGCAGCATCAGCACAGCGTGAGAAGAAGCGCTTGGATCATCTCGAAACCCGTTTTGAGACCCTACAGAAGCAGGTCTGCGGCATCGAGAACAAGCAAACCACACTCGAGAGCAAACTCGATCAGCGCTTCAATGACATTGGCGACACACTCCGCCAGCTGGTCCAGCTGAGTTCGCAGCGAACTCATGAATCTACTGGCGACACACCGCCTCCCAAGACACAGCGCACGCTGTGAACCAACGGGGCAGCCTGTCCCTCTGCCGGCGAGCAATCTGTTCTCTCCTGTTCTATGTGCTCCTGGCACTTCTTTTGTGTTCGTCTGTTGCTTCTGGCTTTGGACTTGCTGCCGTGGATTTTGGTCATCTCATTGCTTTGCTGTGTGGCAAGCAAATTCTTCATTTGTTCAACTTGCGAGCTGAAACGAGCTCCGTTAATGCTATGCCCCTTGTCGCTTGATCTTGTGTCCGTTTCCTTTGATTTCTTTGTCTGTCTTGCAAGCGTCCGTGGGCTGGACTTGCCCTGCCGAGCATGTCCTTACAACCTTTGCACTGCAGGTCCATTTCGATCCGCTAATTCACTAAGGGGATTTGCCAGCAGTTTTCTCAACAGACCTTTCGCTCACAGTCGAAAACAATGCGTTTTTGCTCCCTCGGAGATGCAGGGCTGTCTTGGTGCATGCGATTTCCACCTTCACCTTAAGGGTTCTTGTGGTTTCTCTACACATGGGTGTGTTTGTTGCATCTTCGTTTCACGGTCCATCCATTTTCCCCAGTCCTTTGATGCCACATTGGGCTTCCCTGGCGAGGGCCCACCACCTTCGCAGCGTTGGTCCATCTTTTCTGCAAATATCGGGTCGCTCAAGACTGCTGTTAGTTGGAAAACTTGGGACTCTGCAATCACTTGCATGCAAGAAACTCGTATAGGCAAGAATTGCATCAATTCCGCACGCCACAACGTGGCCCAATCAGGGAAGACATTTTTTCCCGGTGCCCTTCTCCCGGGTCTTTTCGCCTCTAATGGCGTTCGTCGAACACCGCATGGGGGCGTTGGGATTGCCGCACCTGCTGAACTGACTATCCCCTTCACAAATCAAGAAGATGCTTCCGGGAAATACGAGGCCCTTTTTCGTTCCAAAAGGGTTCAAGCCGTGTGGATCCAGGTCTCTCCCTCCCTGAAGGCCCTAGTTTTCAATATTTACTGTAAAACCGGTGCCAGTCAAGATAAGGACATTCTCTTGACCAATGATGCTGTTTTGGCCGATGTCTTCCTCATCATCAGTCAATTTGGGGACATCCCTGCCTTTGTTGCGGGTGACTTTCAAACTGAGCCCATGCAATATCCTGCTGTCGCTAATGCCGTTAATTTTCACCAATGGGTCGATCCTGTTGATCAGCTTTCCGGAGACAACACCAATCGGCCCATTACCTTTTCGGCTAATGGAACCTTTTCTGGCTTCGGCGATGGTTGTTCCAGCATTGATGCCATTTTGGCAAATAGGGTCGCCTCCTCTGCCATCCTTGACGCTGAAGTTCTTTCGTATTTCAAAGTTCAACACCGACCTATTCGGTTGACTCTTGCCTGGGACAGAATTTGGCAGATTGGGTACACGCTCCACAAGACTGCACCTTTTGTGTGGGACTCCCATTCCCTTTCCACCCAAGGGTCAGTTGACGAACACCCACCCTGGGATCAAGGGGACGATGTTGAGACTTGCTGGAATCGCACCAACTCTGCTTGCATTCAAGTCATGCTTGATTCAGGGGCCACCTGGGGAGCCGGTCCCCAAACAAGAGGCCAACCTATCCAATTTCGCCCCAAGAAGGTTTGCCCTGGTCAACTTTTGAACGGTCATGCTACCAACTTGGTTTGCTCGTGGCTGCACAATGCCCTTGGGGGCCTTCGTGAAATTGAGATCTTTCTTACCCGTAATCTCCGCGGTGACACCAATCGATGGATTCAGCACCGCACCTTCGTTAGGGTTTGGAACCGCCTCGCCAGGCTTCGTGCGCCAATTTTGTGGCCGTCGTCCCGGAGACCCACACTCGTCGAAGTGACTGTCGCCATTCAGTGGGTCCAAGACCAGATTGCAGTTGGGGAACTTAAGCTCAAAATCAAACGCATCCAAGCATGGAAGCAGAAGATACAAGACTCCGCGAAGATTGGGTCCGCCTTCCTTTTTCATCACCTCAAGAACAAAGTCTCTACGGAGCCTGCAAACTTGGTCATTGATCAACAAGGGAACGCCATTTTTTACCCCCAAAGCGCTTTGACGGAGATCAATAATCAGTGGGACCCCATTTTCAGTGCCAACTTGGGTTTTCCCCCTGCTATTAAGATGCTCGACATTGTGTGGCCACACATCCACCACTTTCACTACGACTACCCCGTTCCGGACATCACAGGTAGCGCCCTAAAGCAGGTCGTCCACAAGAGGAATAAAACGGCTGCACCTGGGCTCGATGGATGGCGCACCACAGAAATGCAACACCTTCCGTGCGCTTGCTTTGACTGGTTCGCCGCTCTCTTTAGCCGCCTTGAAGAATCCGATGAACCACTCCCCCGTGTTATGGCAACCGCTCGACAAATAATCCTCAACAAGAACGGTAGTTCTGAACCTCTGCAGAAGAGGCTCATTACTCTACTTCCTGTCATTTTACTTGCGTACACGGGTGCACGTTTCATTCATCTCAAGGAATGGCAGATGTACATCATGCCTGATCAATTGCAAGGGGGAATCCCACAGCGCCACATGGCTGCGATTCACACCCAGTTTGCTATCACTCTTGAACACATGCGGCACGAGCAATGTGACTTGATTGGGGTTAAAATTGATAAAGCAAAATGTTTTGACCGCATTATCCCTGAATATGCTGGCGCATTAATGCTTGCTTTCGGAGTCCCCAGACGTGTTGTCTCGTTCTTCCTGAAGCTGTATCAGGGCTTGACGAAACACCTCTCATACAAGTCATGGGTCCAGCCGTCGCCCACACACGGACCGAACGGTGTTGCACAAGGTTGTAGCCTTTCGCTCATTGCCATTAATGTGCACATGAAAGCATGGGTCCATTTACTCGCAGTCCTGCCAAATGTCACAGCACAGGCCTTTGTTGATGACGCCTACCTGTGGGTTCGCTTAATCCATAAGCATGATTTAGTCCAGGCCATACGTATCACACAGTCTTGGGATGCCTTGGTCGGCCAAGCCATGAACTGGTCCAAATGTACTGTGTGGGGATCCTCCACGGAGGCCCGGAAATGCATTAAGCACCTTTTTCCTAACATGCGATTTGCCCTTGAACTTGAAGTCCTTGGCGTTCATATTCAGACCAGTTTCCGTAATGCTTCTCATTTCTCGGATGATAAGCTGGCTAAAATTATTGCTGATGTTCGGAATATTGCTTGTTTGCCAACTTCCATTGCCCAGAAGGCCAAAATCATCGGTGCAAAAGTGATCCCACAGTGCACATATAATGCCGCCATCAACCAAATTCCAGCGCGTGCCCTTGCGCGCATACAGGGTGAAATTGTGACAACTCTCTGGAACAACCGACCACATTGGCGTGCAAAGTTTCTGGTTTTTGCCTTTTTGTGCAAGCCTCACCGTGTCGAGCCTATGTGTGCTAGGCACTATAATGCTATCCTGGACTTATGTAGGTATCTCCATCTCTTTCCTGGGGAACGAACAAGATTTGATCACCTACTAAGCCATAACAAGAAAATGCAAGGTACCCTGACGGGCAAGATTCAGGAAGCTTTTCGCTTTTTTGGCCTTGAATTGAGCAATGATGGTGACATACGACTGGCTGGCGCCTTCCTCTGTCGCCTTGACCAGCTGTGCCCACGGGACGTCCGCCCCGTTCTACAGCAACTCGCCAGACATGCTTGTTACTCCTTGGCCAGTCAACAAAGTAGGAAAGACTTTCGGGCACCTGAAGGCTTTCTTGATTTTTGGCTCTCCACGTCCTTTTCTCGGCAAAAAGAAGAGCACAATGATGACATTCCCCAGAAAGCCTTTTTTGAGGCCCAGCTTGTCGGGTGTGTCCTTACCAAAGATCGCCTTGCTGCTGCTAAGAGGATCCCTGATCCCACATGTCGCTTGTGCCAGGAAACCAAGGAATCACTTCCTCATCTAGTCAGAGAGTGTCAGGGTATTCGTGAACTCCATGGCCCCCCACCTGTTCATGAGCTTGGCCCCAATTTCGAGCTCTTGGGTATTGTTGAACACCCAACATCGATCCTTGCTCACCGTTTGCAAGTTTCTGACCCTAAACAACTCGAGATTGCACCTTGGAACCCGGGTCAGCCCCAGGTGACGATGTGGACAGACGGCTCCGTGCAATGGCCGTCCCATTTCATTGTCAGTTGTGCTGGTTTTTCCATTGTTCGCCATGATAGTAGTGTTTTGCAATCCGGCCCTGTACACCACTGGAACCTCTCAAGCTATACAGCCGAACTTTGGGCCATCCTAGTTGCCCTCACGACAGCTTCAGGTCCCGTGCACGTACGCACTGACTCACAAATCGTTTCTCGGCATGTGAACTCTTTGATCTCTGGGAGCGGAGTAGATAAAACATGGCCACTACAGGCATGGTGGAACTTCATGCACAACCTTTTTCGGCAACGACTCGCGCTTCACGACACTCCCTTGGTTTGTTCTTGGATACCAGCTCATGTTGCTGAGGATATTCCAGATTACTTGCTTTCGCATAGCATAGCAGATGCACACGGCACAACAGTCCTGGATATCTTGAACAACCGACGCGCCGACGTTGCGGCAAAAAAAGCCGCTTTGGGTAATGCTGCCATTCACGCAACAGTATACCCAGCCTTATGTCAAGCTGTTCTTCATCGTCAACAATGGCTTACTGGTTTGTGCAAGTTGATTGGGAACACACTTCCCCCGCGTGAGTCAGATTCTGAGGACGAAATTGACAGCAGTGCGCCGGATCCACAACACCGCTTTCCTCTTCTTCCTTGGAATGAAGATGTTGCAAAGTACCGTTGGCAGATTCCCTTTGAATTTGATCATACTCCACCTGCTTGCTGGCCGGCTGCGGCACATGATTGGTCGGTCTTCACGGCCTTCTTGAAAAGTCTGAAGTGGTTTGTACATGAGGACGCACGTATCTCCTATGCTGAACTGGCCGTACTTCTTGTTGGAAAGCAGTTCCGTTTGGAAGCTTTTAACGACGAGTTTTACACTTTCAAGACCCTGATATGTTGTGTGAAGAAGTGGTGCGGTCTTCTACTTCGGCGCGGATGGGGACCACTCTTTCCGGGCACCCATGATGCACATGAGCATAACGCCTGGGGAAAGACGATGCCCAGCGGCATTGTCGTTGGTGCGAGACCATGGAGGACGACTGAGGACCTTTGTTTTCTTACGTCTGTAGCGGACCGGGTCGTGAGAGCTAACCTCTCATCCTGGGAGTTTGCAGTTCATGAATTTTCAACTTGAACCTTTTCTTTGGTCTGTTTGTGGCCTGCTGGCTACCTTTTCGGGGTTTTCTTTAGGTCATCTTGTGGCATGCAGATGACCATGTACAGAAGGGATGAACCCTTCGTGTGCGCGAGAGGCAGAAAAGGCTTTACAATCCAAATGGGGAGGGGTTCATTAGAGTCTACATGATTCCTTTGGCAGGCGGTGAGTTCCGGAAAACAAAAGAGCAGGAAGCAACCTCCATCCTTGGTCCAACACCTCCAAATCCACCTGATGTTCTTCCAGTGGTGATAACTGGTGTCCAAGTGATCATCCCCGGCAAGGGATATGATGATCTCGTTTGTCTTGGATCTGCTTGAGGACATGGGAACACATCAGAAACTCCCCCGACGGCCTAGGGAATCTGAGAATCAGCCGAATGGAAGATTCCGTAGGATTCCAGCGTGAAGGTTAAGAAAGGGCTCCTAAGAGAAAAAACCATTGAACGACCATGCTATGTGCTTCTTGCCTGCTCCTGGTGGATAGAGGCCCACGAAAAAGAAAAATCACCGGTTTTCCGCGTTCGATTCCGAGATCCCTGTCATGGGGACAATCTTTGCCTCCAATCAGGGATCGTATCCCGCAACCCAAGTGAGCACAGGCGTCACACTCTGTCAGTGACCTTCGAAAGAAGACCCAAACCCCTAAAAAAAACATGGGCCAACGTGGATGGCATGGGGAATGGTCCACTTCTACCCAAACACTCCATGCATATGGAATATATATATATATATATACTATATATGTATATATATATATTTGGTGTATACATGCATACATTGACACCCCAAAACACCCCAACTGCTCGGCAAATAGGGCAGTCCCAAGGAGCGTCTGGGCTATGTGTTTTGGAGGGCAACGACTTTGGACACATCAAGTGCGTCAGTGCGTCATCTTTTGGAAGGAGTCACTTCTCGTCAGTCGCTGACAAGTCAGCGCGTCAGCCGATATGCCAAGGGTTGCCGGAAGTGTACCTTTGCTGAGCTTTATATACAAAAGCTTGCCGCAAGACTGCAACATCATGATGGATTGAGCTCAAAATGAGGGAGCACCTGCTCTTCAGCTGCTTTCCGTCGAACATCTGTCATTTCTAGGAGTCCCAGAAGAGATAACAAATACATGTGCTAACATCACAGGAAAGAATGCAAACAAAATCAAACCAGTCCTGCGACAGCAAAGGTAACACATAAGATGGGCTTGGGCCAAAGCACAGCTGGCAAAGCAACTTTTGCGATCTCTCAAGCGAACAAACACAAAAAGCGGGAAGTGGAAGACCAAGCGTAGCCCTCGCAAAAAAATAGAAAACAGAAGACCCAGCATTCCCTACTCACAGGTGGGTGTCTATTGCAATAGGGAGAACTCCCCAAGACCTTCTGGAAGAAGGAACACAAACCCGTCCAAACCCATTGGTTGGGCCTATCCCTATTCAAAATACACCCCGTGTGTTTGGCCTCCCAACTCTACGGATTCTTGACACCTCAAACACCCAACACCACACATTGCAGGCCACGGGCCCGGTGGTGATTGTTCAAGCACTATCAGGTCTGGCACACTCTGCTGGGATGCAAAATCCTGTTTCATCCTTTTTCTATGTGAACACTGTCTACTTACTTGGGGCAAAGAAACCCCAGGTGCGTCAAACGTTCATTGCATTATATTGTATTCATCAATCTCCACCGCTCTGGCAGGTCGAGCTTTGTTATTGATCTTCATTCTTGTAAAGGTCATCCCTCTAAGCAAATAAACAACCAATCTCGAGAACATGACGATGTCAGCCGAAAGCCTTGGCACAAGCTGAAACCCGCGTCTTTGTAGGGTTCGTCTCCTCAAAACCGCTGCTCTTCGAGCAGGGATGAGGGTCAGTTGCACCACAACGTTGCGGTTCGGGGCCAAATGCGGCTTGTCAAATGGATTAGAAAAGATCTAAATCAAACACTCCCTGGAATTCTCATGCCCAAAGGCTCAGAAAGGTCTCTCATATATAAAAAGGTGTTTAACCCTCACAACTTGGGTTTAGGAGCTGAACATGTAGCAGTTGCTTCGGGTCCGAGTTTGGATCGCCTCGAACGGGTGGCTTTGGGGTCCTGAAGCGAGACTGAAGCGGTGTGGGTTTCAAGCTGCGTGTACGAAAAGAGGATAACTACAACATAAACACCTGCAAGGGCAGGATCATGCTGCAGCTTGGCTCTTTTATCCATAGCACGCAAAGTGGATCTATGTACGGTTCTTGATCGATAACGTTGTAAACACATATCAACAGAACAGTGGCCCTACAGGTCAGTCGTTCCTTCCTCCTTATAGTCTGGATCTACGCTCAGACCGGTGCTGGGGACCTTGGAAACGGTCGCCTACCTTGAAATCACTGACTCTAAGACTAAAGGGATTCGGACTTAGACAGGGGGCGTTTGGAGGTTTTTCAGGATTTCCAGGATTTCCCATGTGTCCCCCAAGTCACCGACCAAAAGCTTCAATTCTTGAAGCACTCCTGGTCTACTGGCCCTGGAGTAGACTGAAATTGGGAAGACTCACCCTATGTTTTATTTGAGCACACATTTTGTGCTTTCTGTTGCTTGTCTTCTGCGCCAACCGACGCGCTTGCGCGGTCGGCCCCGATGACCTGATTTTGAAACGAAGACTTCGAAGAGAAACGCCTCGAAGAGGCGCCAAAGGTTTCGTGGTCGAGTACGACGAGTGGGACCGGAAGACCTCTATCCAACCAGCCTGCAAGCTGGGTGAAGCACTGGTTTTGAAAGAATCTGTGTGAGTGATCAAATGGGTACATGATGGTACATGGTTGAACAATTTCAAGAATATGAGACATGTTAACATAAAAACAAAAGATAAGTAACACACACAAAAACAGAACACAATATAATCCAAACACAAGACGAAGAAGAAGAAGAAGAAAAAGAAGAACTACTACTACTACTACTACTACTACTACTACTACTACTACTACTAC
>CAXAMN010003335.1:2585500-2661268 GCA_963970005.1 Durusdinium trenchii
CTACTACTACTACTACTACTACTACTACTACTACTACTACTACTACTCGCAGGTTGCTTTTTCAAGCAGCCAAACAAATGGTCCACCAAACCATACCGAACCAACCATGCTTGTGGGTTTTCCAGCTTCACCCAGCATCCTTGGATGGTGTTGGGGCAACCGGTGTGTCCGACCTTTTTCACGAGAAAACACAGAAAAGCACCGACTGGAGCCAAGTTCTCCAGGGCTCCAGTCGTACCCAAGGTACGACTTGAGCGCCAGCGTTTTATTTCATGGGTGCTGCGAGGTGTTTCTGGTGCTCATGGTGTTCGCTTGGCTCATGGATGGGTGTTCGCTTGGGCCTGCGGAAGTCCCAGAGCCAAGGCAAATGGCCATCCCGCATCAAAATACACTCACTGGAATAATAGTGGATGTGGAAAATTGCCCCTCGGATGGCCCCGTTTTCCTCTACAAACAAAGGGCTTTCCACTTCCATTTATCATCTCAGGGACTGCAAATCAACATCATCCAGCCCCAAAAAGAGCTGTCAAAGGTCCAGAAACTCCCACTTCTTCCCCAGATCCAATCAGCCACAGCGGGGAGCTCTTGAACAGCGGGGGCGAACAAACACCGTTTCGATCCCTGGAAAAGGGTTCGGTGAACCCAATTTTCCGGTGGAAGTTTCTGGGGAGTCCCAATCCCAGAAAAGCGAAGTGGCAGGTTACATTAACTTTTCTTGAGTAGGACTGCGTCAATCAAAAAAGGATGAGAAAGTCTTGGGATGTCTTGTTTTAGCAAGGACTTGGGCTTGAAGATCCCGAATTCAGTCCACCATCTGAGCGCGCCCCGCCTCTCTTAGGGAACGCATAGTAGCTGACGTCATGCCGGACTGGCTTCAGTCAGGACTTTAACCATAGCTTTCGTATTTCGGCCTTGACACACAGAAGCGGCCCCCGATGGGTCCCAAAGGGTGTGTTTTCTGCGAAGTTCTCTGTGCTACGTGGTACAGGTAACCCTGCTGTGCCCATCCCAAAGAGTCTATTTTTGTTGTGCGTTTCAAGAGTCACTTCTGGGAGACACATGTAAAAGATTAAACAAAAGGTCGGCAGTGAGAGGCGGCCACAGTAGCAAGGAGGACACAGTTGAAAGCATTGAGAATCCCAAGAGTAAACCGAATATGAATAGCTGTAAATTCATCAAGTCGTCAAGTGAAAGTATTAAATGAAAACAGAAGACTAAGATCTTCGGAAAGAGTGAGAAGAAAAGGGAACCAGGGGTCACAAGTACGGGGTGGTGAGAAGGGTCCCATCCAGTGAGTGGATGTGACAGGGGCACCCCTAACCTCCAAGTTCGGCACCCCGTCTTGTGACTCCACGGGATCATCGTCCAAGCGTCCACCACCTCTCGATCGTCCAGCTTCTTCCCATCCTCTCGGCGAAGAAGAACGATGCGACGAACGTCGCTGTTGCACAACGGTGCGCGGCGAACGGCACAGAAGCACCGTGGGCCGGTTGAAGAAAATAACAAACATGTCAAAAACCGGGCATTCACTCAGGGATTATTACCCGGATTATACTGTTTTGATTTGTTTTGAACATGTAAACCCTAAGGGAATTCTGCTGCGCAAGGATCTTCAGTTTCTCACTAACACTTTTCATATCGTTTCATCATGGGACACTTGTCTGGCCAGGGGTCCCCAAATGGGTTGCTCCACATAAAAAGCATCGCAAGACGATCCTTGAGATATGAGGTATTCATGGAACATCAAGCTCTGTGATGTTCAATCTTTCACAAGGAGTTATTACGTTCATCTACCACTCAAATCCTCTATGCTCGGCTCCCTGCATCAGTCCAACCCATTGAGAACATCTGAAAAGAACAGAACAAAGTGAGAACAGCCTCCAAAAGCATCTGTTCCACCAAGGCTCAATGTATAAAATTCTCTGGAAGATCTCCGCATTCTGCTGTCGTCCCTTGACATCCGGCGGTTCCGGGGGATATCGGTGGCCCAGCTTGATGGGGATGATGCGCAAGTTGTTCTCGAAGGCGTACCTCTTTCGGCCAGACGAAGCCACCGGAGCGGCGGATGTGGGGATCTACTGGGCCGAACGGCGGAGACGAGTGTGTGTGAAGAAGCCGTGGAGGATCGAATGGTGGCTATAGTGATCAGAATGAGGGTGGATGAACCAGAATCCATGGCCCAGGAAATACTAAACCCAGGTTATATACTTAAGGACATCTATACGGACTAAGGTTTATTCTCCTTTACAGGGTGTCTTTAGAAGGACACTATACAAGGTCGTGGGAGCGACTCATCTCGGGGTGGGGACACCCGTGGAGAATCTGGATCGGTCTGGTGACCCACAGTCATCTGCGGGAAGGGAAGAGAGTCAGTCGGGTCAGTTAGCAGAAACGATCTGCGGTCATGCCTCCGATGGGTGGATCCAACCTCACCTCCGACGTGGTGGAGCCGTGGACTCGGCCGAAGCCGCCATGTCTTGGTCTAAAATGACGCCTTGGAGCTCCCCGAGCGTCGAAGATTCCGGTCTTTTGATGTTCGACATCTACCACTCCCTGGCTCCCATTGGGTGACCCAAGAAGCTTAAGCTCTCCAAAAGAGTCGAAGCCCAAGCCGGTGCATTCGCCATAATCTTCGAAGCAAAAGGCCACCAAGGCCTGGTGTCCAGGGAAAACCGAACGCCAAGGCCTTCTGATGGAAGAAGTTGACATCCTGCAGTACCAACCCAAACACTCCATGTATGGCATATGCCTATATTGACCCCCCTGAAACCCAACTGATCTTCAAATACGGCAGTCCCATGGGTCGTGTCTGGGCGCCTTCTTTTGAAGGCTCACCGAAGACTGCGACACCCAAGGTTTGACGAAAAAGCCGTCTGACTCAAGCCGTTGAAGCAACTCGGTCACGTCATGCCTGTTGGGCCAGTTAAGTGAAGTATCGCTCCTTTCTTAGACGCCCGCCCCTTACGTATATGGTCCAAATGGATCCAAATGGTAATTTATATTAACCCCTAGTTGTGGGAGGTTCCAAGAGGGAATCCAGCCACGGTGTGTCCCTCATGTGTCAAGTCTTTGGTGTTCAAAACGTACTTCCTTGGGTTGTGCAGTCTAGAATTAACACGTCATCAGATAACACAACAACGAGACAGACTTGGATTTGGATTCAGGGCTCGAGGAATCCTTGAAGGTGGACGTGATGAATTTCTTGGGCTCCCAGCTCTGACTTTTCTGCGGAGCCTTTCACCCCTATGTTCGGAACAGAACCCACGATTCGCCCATATCTCTCCAAGTCGAGGGGTGGCTGCCAGCTCTTTTGAGCGAAAACCCAAATCAAAACCCAAAACAACCAGGTGCGAAACCACTGGGTCACCCGGCTGGACAACCCTACCGGTATACCGGTCTCCTACTCTAGGGCACCCATCTAAGAACCCACACGCCGGTAGACCGGCGACGTCGCGACGTCGCACCCCCCATACCCCCATACTCCGAGTCGACACACGGCCCGACCGCGGAGTTGGCCAAGCCGTGCATGGGCAGCTCTCCGCGATCCTCACTGGGCGACACGAAGGTGGGAATCCCGCTGGCGTCCAGCAGGTCCTGTGCGTGGTACGTCCCAGGTCCAACGAGAAGGTAGGTCCAGCGGGGGGGAAGTGGTGAAGTGGAGGTGGTGGAGGTTGAGTGGGTTGGAGTGGTGGAAAGTGTCGGCCCAACCCATTTGTTTTTCCCTTGTGGGTTGAGTGGGCGGATTTGGAACGAAAACGAGAGAACGAACTAGATATGAGTCAGTGGGGTCCATTCTTCTTTAAGGTTGACCACATAAAGATTCTGAAACCAGAAACCAGAACCCAGGGTCCCTACACCTCCTGGCCCATATCCTGTCACCCACCCTAGTCCCACCTTCTCAGGTAGTTGGAGCCCTAGGGGAAATACCCTATGGATGTATCGAGGTCCGGTGCCCGGTGGATCGGACAGGCCGGTGGTGGAGAGGAGATACTCTCCCCAAATCAAACGTTAGTCGACAGATGCTGAAAGGGCACAAGTGGTGTCTGTGAGGAGGATATGTTAGCAAGAGTCCGCAGGGATAAGTATTCCAAATTTTCCAAAATGGAAACGGCCATGTTAGTGGATGCCGGGGACCATTGACAAGTTTCATGACTCTGAACTGGCACAAGTGGTGTCTGGGACGAGCATATGTTAGCAACTAGGAGAAACATTGAAAAACAATGTCCACGATGGACAAAATGTCCATGACCTGATTTTCAGGGTGAGATGTGAAGTGGTATATGTTTGGCGGATGTAGCTTCCTCGTTGGATTCATAGGCATGGGGTATGAAGTCTGATGTTTTTATTGTTTTCTTGTACCATGGGACTGCTAACATGTCCATGTGTTCACATGTCTGCCAAGATACACACCTATGCCAATTCAAAACCTATCAAAAAATCAGAGTCGAAACCTATCCAAAATCTATATGTTCATCGTTAATATCAATATCCCTCAAAGAAGCAAGATGTTGGAAGCTCTAGACTTCAGATGGTTGGAAGCTCTAGACTTCAGATGGTTGGAAGCTCTAGACTTCAGATGGTTGGGTTTTGAAGAACAACTGTTCACATGCACCAGGAGCATGGCTATCATGGGTCTCATTCACTGTATTCATTTGAGGGTGGCCATGTTACTCTGTTTCGGCACGTGCAAAGACTCACATAGCCCTCCAAAAGGGGCATTGATTCTTTCAGAATGGCAAAATTCCTAGCCGCAAGGACTAACATAGCCCCCTAAAATGGTCATGCGGTTGACCAAAATTGCTATATTCATGGTTGCCCCAGGCCAGGTTAAACGGTTAGCCGTGTTTCTGGACCTTTGAAGCTACCGCAAAGCAACAGTTACATGCAATTCCCCAGGAAACACCGGAGAGGTTTGGGATATGTTAGATTGGGTCCTCACTGCATTGGGTCCATACGTTTGGGGAGTGTGTGGGGGACCGGTTTTCGGGTCCCACGAACTCCGGTGAGAACGTGAACGCCATAGGACTGCTGCCCCAGAAAGACCCCCAAACATGGCCCACTTTAATGTAGGTAAATATACCAGTCCCATGGAGTGTCTAGTGGAACATAGCTTTGACATTCAGTTTGCTCTGTGGGGCCTTTGTGTTTTGCGATGGTTGTGTGGCTTGAAGTAGGACTGACTATAAACATTAGATTCTATTGAAGTCTAGAACTGAGTCTAAATGTTCTGCGATCTGTGTGCTCGCTTTGGAGCCACTTTAAAGGGGCACTGAACGATTTGCTGTGGTAGACCATTCAGAAAAAGCTGATGTACAACAAACACACTCGCTGAAATATACAATCATGGATGTGGACAATTTTCCCTGGAAATACCCTTTCTCTACAAACTCCTCATATTGGTTGGAGGGAGGGTATAAAAATCCACCAACCATCAAACCCAACCCAAAAGCCCAAACACGAAAGCACACACGTCCGCGACACCTGAGTCGGTCCACAGCAGTGTGCGGACAAACCAACCGGTCATCCAGGCGATACCAGGCGGTGGGAGGCGCCGGTCCTTGAGGCGTTGGATGTACCAAAACTTGTGATCCGAGTTAAAGCGCCCCGAGAGGTACAGGTGCCTCCGCTGTCCCGCCGCGTCCTGCGCAGGCGGTGCAGGAGGTGCGACAGGATGAAATATGGTGAAAGGATGAAAACACTCATGCACCCATACTGATCACGCAAATGGGTTAGTTGAAATCTGCATCATATCTCAAAGGCATGGAATTCACGCAGAGCTGGAATTTGGGCGAAAAAACATTCAATTCTATGGGGCACATCATGAAGATTCCCTTCGACTGCATGCTGTATACAGTGACGGCAAAATATCCAATAGTACAACTCATATTACTTCTTGTCCGCAACACCAGGTAGTGGCTAACTTCTACGTCTACTGTCTGCACAAGGGACGACCAGCCTTGGGTTATCCATCTTAGTACTGCTGTAAGAACCAAATGGAAGACTCCCCAAAAGATCAACATGACCCAGCAATGCCTCTCTTCCTCTGCACATGGTCTTCCGATGTCTTCACTTGGTGGGTGCAGTTCACTGGTGGAATTCACTAATAGGCAGCAACGAGCAGGGAGTTCCCTCAGGGCTGGTGGTGTTGAGTCCCATCCGGATGTGGATGTGACTCATGGGAACCCTTTAACGGCCCCTGACAGAACGACTAGTTCCTTTCATGGAGAACACCCCTGAGAACTCCATGGAACTGCTGCTTCAGTGCACGATCCAGCAGTGCTTTGCCTCGCTTCTTCTTCTATCCGCGTCGTAGCGCGTCGTAGCGCGTGCCCCCCCAAAAGAAACACATGCAAAACACGGATCCCACACAGAAAGGTGACCTTGGCTGGGAACCCCCCCCAGATGTGACCTTGATACGCTCCCATAACTCTACTCCCCTTCGAAGCTAAGTTGTGCGGGCATCCCTTCCAAAGGAAAAGGGTCTTCCGGAGCCCTATGTTCCATTTCCATGATTGTTTCAGGAAGTGCAATCAACCTGCATGGCAGCAATTCTGGTCTTTAAAGTTTTTCATCCCTTCGTCGCTCGTCATGTCATTCGTCCTCGGGCATGCCCTGGGAGTCTTGGGAGAACTTCAGCCAAATCCGCTGCAGCTCATCCGACACATCATACCTCAGCGCAACGACGCAAGCGGACGATCGGGGGTGCCTCATGGTGTGGGTTCATGTGGGGAGCTCTGGGATGGAAGCGACTACCCTTTGCTTAAACATGACACCTGCCACTGATTGCATGGAACATGAGTCTCCTTTAAAAGAAATGGTCTACCAGTTTCCATGCAAGAGTCCATTTGTGGCATAGTATCATCAACTCGGCCTTCTCAATGCTTGATGCGTTAATCATCAGCTGTTCACAAGGAGCACAGTCAAAACTGAAAAAAAATACATGGTATTTCAAACAGAAATGGACACATTCGTCTAAGCACAAAGAACATGTAGGGTTTGGGCAAGCACCAACAGGGGGTTGGACCATATTTCTGGAATGGTCCACAGTCAATCAACCTGTGTAACCACACATGGCAGTTCAGGATTTCGTCAAGAGTAACCCATTGGTGTGTCCTGCACACTGTGTCCCCACACGATCCAAAGCCTCAACAGGGAGCATTAAGAAAAAGGCTGCGCTCAAAAGACATGAGGTGATCTTCATCCTCAAGGCCCTTAAGACACACCTGCCTCGGCACCGGCCGGGAGCTGCGCTGGTGTTTTCAACTGAGGCAGTTCACACGTCGTCGTGTTTCACACCCTCCTTCGTCTCCGACCGTCGACCGTGAGTCCCCGACCGTGAGACGACCGGTGGCCCAAGGGACTCATCGAGAGAGCGACCGTCGATGCTGTAGAGGGAGTCTTTGAAGACCTACCCGACGACTCACCCGACTCGGGACGACGACGACTCAGGACGTCGCGTGGCGAGCGCGGTCGAGCGCGGAGACGACGACTCGGTCGGGCAGTCCAAGGACCGGAGGCTGGAGGCGTGGAACTTGGGGGGGACCTGACCCTGATGCAGGAAGCAGTCTCTGAACAGTTCGGTCACAAAAGTGTTATTAGGGCCATATTGTATACTATTATATGTGTTTCTAGTATGGCTAACCTCTATCGCGATATGCTGTGCTCCTTTTTGTATGTGTTTCTTGCATAGTCTTGCGTCAAAAAAAAACATACGCGTGGTTGACACCAATGAGTCACCTTTCTCCCTGCCCAACCCACGGAACCGCTGAAACTCCTTCGCTGCGGCCCAGACGGCCCAGACGGCCAGACCCGGCTGAACAGATTCCGACGGTCATGTAGACCCCGATTGGTCGAATGGGGGACGAGGCCCCGGTGGGGGAGGTGTGTGAAAGAGGTGTGTTTGAGGTTCCAGTTCCGAAGGGTTTCCACGATTGGTCGAACGAGACGGCTGAGATGCTTTTTCTAAAGGTCCTGTTTGTTTCAAGGATGGAAACAAAGCCGGGCTTCCCTAATAGACTGTTCAGTTTACTGTGGAGATCAAAACAGAAAGCAACTCTGTGGTGCGCAAGTAACCGAACCAATATTTTGGATGTATTTGATCAACCATATTCATCTGTTTTGGCATCCCTGACTGTTTGTTTCCTCCACCTCGTGCGCCCACACTTGCCTCCCTCGCACTTGCTCCCGCGCCTGCGCGATGAGCTCTTTGCCGAAGGGATTGGAGATCTGCGGCGGGTAGTCCACGTGGAGCTTGATGGGGATCACCTTGAGCTTCTTCTCCTGAAAGGATCGACTTCCTCCAAAACTGCACCAGAAAACCGACCGGGCACAACCCCCCCTACCTGCGACGGGTTGTTTCGCGCGACATGCTCGCGGCAAATGGTGGATGGGTCCTGTGAGCGTGGTGGGTCACGACCCATTCCCATCTGACATTGGCTTGCTTCACAGGTTGGAAGGGTTGGATCTCCAAACTGAAAACTCTTACAACTGAAAGATGGCTTTGCCGATCCCTCTGTTTTCGACCAGTGTTTGAGAGTGTGTCTTCAATAAACAGTGCTGCCAACTGGGCAAACCATGTTTTGTAAACACAATGCATTCAAAAACACACCACACCTCCAGGGTCCTTTTCACCACACCTCAACCAATGAAGTCAGCACAACCACTTGGAGGCATGCCATGGCATGCCTTGTGTGATCTTCTTTCCCTTGAACGGGTCCACAACTACGGTTCTTGCCTAACGAATTGGACACGAGGCCCCTCTTCCTGCCCATCATGTGATGCTGAAAGAAGACACTCCGTGCTTCGAACTGGCGCCATACCAGATCTATCTGACATATTCTTAGTGCTTAAGGAACCTGAAAAAAAAGGGCGTTAATTGCTTTAACCTATAGGAATCAATGTGGAAAATACAAAATCATCTTAAGCAACACCAGGTATTCTGACATGTCTTTTCCCAAAGAACCCAGCCCCCCTTCAGCCGGGGAGTGTCCCAAAGATTCCCACTTCTGCCCGTGTTTGCCAAGTCTCAGCAATGTATTTGAGCTCTTGGTACCTCGCCATATCCGTCAATTGGAGTGCCATGACCAGTAACAAAAAGGAACTACAGTCTATCCATTGCCATGCAGTTCTACCATGTTCTACCACATGCTCTGGCCGCCACAGTAGCTCCCATCAGCTATACTGGACTGACAGTGATTGACAACAATACAGGAACATCCTAGAACTTTTTGGCTCATTCCGGGAACCACATTTGAGTGACTGAACTGCTTAGGTGACCCTTTCCCCGGCAGAACACATCCACCTCTTCCAACCCCATGCGGCGCGCGTCTCGCGTCTCGCGACGCGATAGGTCCGGAGACGCGACCGGGTCGACCGGACCGATCGGTTCCGACACGAGGTCGACACGAGGTCGATACGAGGTCGACTCTCCGTTGAGGGGCGTGAAGCCGTGTTCTGGGCTGCCGTAGTTCTCGAAGCAAAAGGCCACCACGGCCTTGGCCGCCGCCAGGCCCTCCGTCGTCACGTCCAGGTAGTCCTCGCCTCGGCAAAGCAGCGATCAGTGTGTGAAAAAAAGAACTTGTGATCGGGTTTAGAAGCCCTCAACATGTCGATACTGTATCTGTTTACGTCATTATTTCAGAATGAATGCAGGCTGCATGATATATTTAAACAAGAATGGTTGTTTGGATCTAGAAGCCCAAGGCTTTTCAATAAACACTGTTTTGATAAAGAGTGCCAGCTTGCTCGGTTTAGGGTCAGCTGTAAGCAAGTGACTGCACCAGTGCACATGGTGCGATTGTTTTTTGACTCAACTGACGATGAAGACTTCGCTTGTTTGCTTTGACCATCACTCACTACATCCAATCGTCTGCAAGCAAACGGCGACCGACAAGCTTTCCGGCCACTGTAGAATCCGGGCCCCCAAACACAAATTAGAGGGTCTTGAGGGCACTGCTGCAATGGAGAACTCCCCTCCTCTCTATGCAAAGGATCCAGCAGAACTGAGGGAGAAGGAAGCAAAACAAAACCAAAACAACACTGAACAAATTAGCCACATCTCCTACTCACCCCATCTTGCTCTTCACTATTCACACCGCTTCACTCCCTTCCAACACCACGAAAAAAAACAATCCCCAAACATCATCAAAACAAACAGTTTGCTACGGAAAACAAAAAAACAATAAATGACAATAAAACGTCGTACGTACTACGTATACCGTCTTCTTTTCGTCCACCGTCCTACGTCGTGATAGTCGTTTCGTCTCCCAACATCGTGGCATCGGCCCGAACGCCTGGCATCGGTTCGCAGCTGAAGGTTGGGATGTTGTGAGAATCCAAGAGGTTCCTCTGCCGAGTCGAAAACCGGCCACAGCGGCCGGACGGATGGCACGGTTTCTTTTTCCAGCCCAGATGAGCAAGTCCCTCCCTCCGTGACGGAGGGATGACGGACGGAGATTCCAG
The DNA here is from genome assembly GCA_963970005.1 of Durusdinium trenchii. Classification (NCBI taxonomy): domain Eukaryota; class Dinophyceae; order Suessiales; family Symbiodiniaceae; genus Durusdinium; species Durusdinium trenchii. Next base: position 2,595,962 of record CAXAMN010003335.1, read on the forward strand.
GTTTTGGAGGTACTTTTGGAGTGAACGCACCATCTACTCTGAACTGAGATCGTTTCACAGGTTCAGAAATGAATGTGTGCTTGAGATAGACAACAGTTCGAACTGATTGTTCATCCCTCTCTGAACCAAAAAGGTATATATATATATATACGGTATATATAATCTTAGCTACCAGAAGGCGATCAATGGCTATCAGACGGAAGACGGGAGTTAGATGGCTCGTACCGAACGGACCGGGCCGGGCCGCCGGGGCAACGTGAATGGCATGGTCCCGATTTTGGATGATCCTGTTCCCAATCCCAAACGCTCCGGACTACTGTCTTTGCCTGTATACATTTGGGGTGGTGGGTTTGGGGGTCTTTTTGGGGCGGCAGTCCGGCAGTCCCATGGAGTGTAAGGGAATACAAAACGGTGATTTTATGTGATTTTCTCCAGATGTTAGTGTCTCGGACTCATTTTGTCCGGTTTCTTGGCGTTCACCCGGTCGACCGGGTCCCTGACACCGGGAGTTACGGCACAGGCAGTATGAAGATGAAAGCGAAGAGTTATGGGCGGAGCCATCCTCCGAAGAACAGACCAACGACAGGTGGAAAAGTAGCTGTGAATGAAAACATAGAGCCACGTGTCATGTAGTGTATCGTAAAAGAAGAACTCTTTACAGCTTTGCACCCCCCCCAAAAAAAGAGGCAGCTTCAAACCCGAACCGAACCTTCTCCTCCAGAAAACTTCATACCCAGAGGCGACCCGAACGAAAGGCCCCGAACCAACTGCTACAGCTCGGTCCAAAGTCCTAGTTGTGAGGGTCAAAACTATGAGGGTCAAGCCTTTGGCTAAAGAGACTGCTTCGTCACATGGAAGGGTGTCAAGAATCACTTCACGAACCTGCATACCGGCCCAGCGCCTATTCAAAGGCTGGCTGGTCAGTGAGTGACTCTCACCAAACAAATTACGCATGCCCCATTAAAGAACGATAACAACACGTGTATGATCTATTTTTGCATGTTTGCCGCTAGAATGAAACAGTGGATCAAAACACAAAAGGATTCCCGCAGCTCTCAGCCACCTGCGCCTCAATGGAGTCCCGTTTGGGTTCCGCCGCTCCGCCCTTCATCGTTCCGTCCATATCAATTGGCCCACAGCATTGCGGCTTGGCGACACACATGTGCCTCTGATCCACAGTTGTTCAAGACCGTTCCGTCCCCCAAGGTCAATGTACCGCACACCTGGTTCTTGTTGTTCAGCTGGTTGTACTGCCAGTTGCTTGTGAGTTCGCTTGGCCACATGGAGAACCCAACCAAAACACGAAAACCTCAGCTGCATCCGAAGCTCTTCACCTTCCTCATATAGCGATAGTTGGCCTCCTCACGAGCGGCCGTTCGGATACCAGAAGAAAGACCGGTCGGGTTCTTCACAGCTTCTTGGCGATTTTGACTGTTTTGGGGAGGTCAACTTCACTTTCTTGAGAATCTGCAACACTCTGGTCTCGAGGACCATGCCACCTGGAATCTAAAAACTGTTGGATTTCAGTTGGTGTTAAGACTGGAATCATCAAGGTCAACATCAGCTCCTGCGTGAATGAGAGGAGAAATCACTCCCAAAAGTGATGTCTCGAAGCTCTCAAGTTGAGCCCACAAACCCGTCCAGGGTACAGTAAAGATCAGTATACATGCCATAAATGATGGTGAATCAACAGTCTTCCTGCAGTGAGGCCTAAGTATATATATATATATAACTAGGACATCTGTCAACCACAGGTACGGGAAATTCCTCCAAATAATCAACATGAAGGAAGGCCTTTCTTCTTGAGAGGGCAGCGCTGTGAGCGTGTATTTTCCAGTAAAATCAGCTATTGTTAGGTGTCCAGTAGAGAAACTTTGCCACATGAAATGCATACGCTCACAGTGCTGCTGTCTATTCTATGAGACTTTTTTTTTCCAGCGCGTCTTCAATGAATGAATGCTCAACTTTGCTTTAGTTTTTTTAAAATAGACTGCCCATGAAATTTATATAGTGGTTTAAAAAGATGCATCTGTTTGAAATATTTAAATTGTCTTCCATGAGCTTCTCTTATTGACTGCATACATAATGTTGAAGGAGTAAAACGTGCATGTGTCTGAAATCTTTCACTGGTCTTCCATGAGCTGCTCTGGGTAGTCTTCTGTGTTTGAGTATAGTTCATTCTGAAATTTATGAACTCATTATTTTTTTAAAATGAGTTCATTAATTTTCTGAAGTTCTCTGACTTCCTGGACTCATAAATAAAACACACAATATTTGATTACACCCAAAAGTATAAGTATTATTTTATGAATGCATATAGATTTATAAACTCAGAAAAAGTACCAAAATGTACTTAATACTAATCAAAGTAATGTTTTTTTTATTTCAATAGAACTATATATAGTTTTATATTTGATTTCTCTACTGTACATATAAATAACAAATATATATGAAGCCTTTTAGCTTGTAATATCCCGTTATTTAAGAGAGCATAAGTTCATAATTTAATGTACCTGGACCCTCCAACGACAAGAATTTTCTTAGTTGTTTTTGTTTTTGACTACATTTTGCAAGCAAAAACTTCAAACGCTACAATCGCTAAGAACGACATAGTTTCCTGGATTCTCGTAATTTACTTCAGTTTTGGTGTCCTGACTGCCAAAGGTTAAGATGGGACGCTCGACAAGAATTACCCGCAAAACGCCCGCAAATATCCCGCAAACGCTAGCAAATACCCGCAAACGCCCGCAAATCCCATTTCCTTGTCGTTCCAGTTGTTTTCTCTTTGTTTGACTGTGCCGGTAATGTTTTTACGAAACGCTAGGTGTTTTATCGAATCGACAAGAATGACATGATTTTTTGTCAAACGATGGATTTCAACAAACGACGAGAAATCTCTTTGCATTGGAGGTTCAAGGTATGATTTGGTATTTTTGGTATTGTTGGTATTTCTACTAGGTCTTTGGTATTTTTGGTATGTTTGGTATTTTTAGTATTTTTGGTATGTCCTCTAGGTCTTTGGTATGTTTTGTATGTTTGATATTTTTGGTATTTCCTCTATGTCTTTGGTATTCACATATTCTGATGTGCATAGGAAATACTTATTCTTTTTTGATTTTCCTCTGCATAAGTAACACTGAAAAATACACACGCACAGTGCTGGTTTCTGGAGACACACGCTCACAGCGCTGGTTTCTGTTCTTCTTTCAGGTTGCCGGTGCTCTTAGTCTTTATGCATCTTGATTGATTGATGCTGAGCATGGTCTGACCAGGACCAAACACGTGTTTCCCTTCGTAACAAGCAACCGCAAGTCTGTCAATCGCTTTCGACATACTGGAGTCAGTCCAAGGTGTGAAGCTCAAATAGGGAGACCTCCCAAAGACCTCCCCGGAAGTAGAAACATGGACCAAAAACCCACTGGGCAAGGGGGGCCTCCCTAATGGGATACACATCCATTGTGACGGTCTCATAAATACACGGCCGGCTGAAAGGAGTCATTGTTTGAGGCGCATGAAGAAAGCACTCTGGAGTCCTTCTTGAAGTAGCCGGACAAGTAAAGGTGCCTTCGCTGTATGTAGTGCACATCCTGCCCACAGAAGCGAATCGACTGAACTGGCCACTTTTGACGTGTTGCACAAGCAAACCAAACGAAACACAAAAATCAGCCACTCCATCGATAGAATCGTTACCTACATTGGTATGGTTTCAGTGGTCAATGTAGGTAGAATTATGATATATATTCCAGACATGGAGTGTCTGGGACATATATATGCCAGCACGTTGTACAGCTCGCGAAAGTGTTTCTGGACCCTCAAAATGGTCTCGACAGTGTGACCTCTAACACGATAGTAATATACTCCCTGATATAATCATGGAAGTGGAGTTCACTATACCTGTTTGGTCTTCGGATTTCATGGTCATTCAAAAACAGCAAAATACAGCAAAAAACATACAACCAATCCTCAATCCGCGTGACCATGATTAAAGGTCTTAGGCTCTATCTTCAGCGAGCCTTGGAAGCTCTGAAAGTTCGTCCCCTGCTGGAACAAGCATCCTCGAATCTGACATCAATAGTTCAAGAGGTTGACCCAAAAGAAGTTGAAGGTTGACTCGTTGGACCCGTGTCAAAATCGAATTGCTGAATTCATGAATCACTATGAATCCACGATGGGGGGGAGAATCTAAACACTTTCCTGCTTGAGTTTCTCAGGATGTCAGGCCATTTCATTGGATCCTGAGTTCACTCTCCAAATCAAACCCCACCCCAAAACATCCAGCAATCGCCCACAAAAGAACCTGTCATGGCCCTTCACTTTTCACTCACGCGCGTTGCAGCGACGAGGTCCCCGTCCGGTTCCGCCTCCGGGGTGTCTGTGGAACTTCTACCCGACTGGAACTTGAACCAACACTTCCGGATTTCTGCTTCCACCTGGCGCTGGCATACAAGACAAGGCTGGAAATGAGGTGACTGGCATCGCCATCAAGCAATATCACGTACGGAATCTTAATATCAACTTATATCAACTACTGAGCTAGCAGCTAGTCAAGGATGTTCCTTTGACATCCTTTGACTACAAAGTTCTTTGAGAGTCCAAACCCAAATGGCTCCCTGAAAGACCTTGAGGAAGCCATCCTGACCGAATTCATCCTCACCAATTCCGGGGGACGCCACGGAGCAAGTCGCTGCGCCCAAGCCGTTGTTCCAGTCATGCGATGACCATGTAGAGAGCTGTTTGGAACTTGGACCAAAAACACCACACGTTCCGTGTCTTTCGTTTTTCGGTCGCTCAGTGTTACTCATCATCCTCCGCCCTGAGGCCCGTGGCATCGAAACCAGCGACGATGACGCAGTCCCTTATCGGGGCGTTCGGACCCAGATCATCCACGATCCGCAGGTTCGCTGGGCACTTGAAGTCCGTCTATAGAGACTGCACGGTCAGGTCATGCGGCCACGTCAGGTCAGCGACGTGGGGGGGGGGTGGAATCCATGTCATCCCCACCTGTTCCAAGGATTTCGTCATGCCATCGATGTACACGAGACTCTCCTTACATCGACCCCACGGAGGGTTTACCGTCCGCGCGGGTTTCTAGATATGAGGGGAACAGGGCTGAACCGGGCTGAACGGTGCGGGAGCTGTCTCAAAATCTCTCAAACTCTTATGTTTTTGCAGGTTGACCTGTGTCAGGCGCTACTTGCGGGCGCTACTTGGTTGGGGCAATGAGGAGGTTCTTAGTCCATTGAAAGGGTGCTTCAGAATTGCTCGCGTATCCCAGGCATCCGCTGTTCTTCGTTAGCTCTCAGCATTTGTCTTTTAAAACCTCCTCCAATTTCCAATGCCTGGTCGGTATGATAACAAAAGTGTCCATATAGCATGCTTCATTTCTGGGGTCACGAAGCACAGCCAACAAATGAATTGCCTTGAGTGACCCCGGCTGTATTTCCTGAAGGGAACACACCTAGTCCTTGGGGCCCTTGTCCCTTGGATTTGAACATCCATGCATGTTAAGGGTTGAACCTCGAACAACTACTGTCAAATTGTTCCACTATCACTTTTAGACCATAGCGCCGTCAACCTTTCTTTCAATTGTCTGTTCAGGCTATTGGCCCTTTTAGATCCTTTTAGACTAGTGTGGATCAGTTGCCGCGGGAAGTTGTGAGAGACAATGTCTGCACTTCCTAAAGGGACCCATGGGGGGATCTTATCCTTTCAACATGAGCCACGGCCAGACCAGTACAGGATAGCTATTCCTGGCCACTTCTCACCAAGTATCTCTCAAGATCTCAGCGTTTTGCTGCGCACCTGGGCGATGAACGATCACAGTTGACACGCCTCATCGATAAAAACGGCGCGCATTCCCAAAGTGACGAGCAAACCATAGCAAACCAGCAGCCAGCAGTTTTGATAGACTGCAGAATAACATATAACCTTTAACAGCAGCGTTGAGACCTCACAACGGAAAACATCAAGACAAAGCCTTTCAACTGGTTGTCACCACTCGAGCGGAAATGACGCTGTGACTGTGTTACTTGCAACCTATCGAAAACCAACTGCAAGGCAAACCCTATAATTAAATGTGGTAAATATGCACAGTGCCATCAAGTTTTGCCGCACTTCGAACAATCACCTGTTATGTGTTGATGCCAGTTGACGCATCTCTCCTTTTTGCGCTGCCATCTTCATCCCAAGTTGGCCGGCTGGAATCAGAGCTATCCGTGCGCCATTGTCGGAAAACGGATTGTCGGCGGAGACTGTGGAGGATTTGGGAAGAAAGAGAGAGAGAGAGAGAGGGAGAGAGAGGAGACTCTTTTTGCAAGGCCGGGACCAGGAGCCCCTAGTAGCGTCCTTGCTCCTAGTAGTAAGGCCAGGAGCCCTTAGTGGCGTCCTTGTTCTTACGACTCGGAGACTCTCCAAAGAAGGACTCGTTTTGGACCAACATCAGTTGCAGGGCCAGTATTGGTGCTCTTTTTCTTCGAAAGTGGGGCACCTAGGGGTCCGTATGACCAATTATAAGACGCACTAGCCATGTGGCGTGGCCATATTTAGCTACGCATTCGAGAAAAGAACACATCACATGGAAGTGGAACACCACCACCTGGACCTCTTTGGTATTCGGGCAAGAGCCCTCCGACGGGGACTCCTACTACGACTCCTTTTGCAAGATATACGCAGTGGCAGAACTCCTAGAGAGGCCAAACTCATCTCGTGCTGCAGGCTTATGCTGGTGCCGTCCACTCAGCAACAGCTTGAGCGCCAGGCTGCTGGTGTCCTTCTCGGTATTGTGCGACACCATTGGTCTATCGACTTCACTGCAGAGCTCGGTGGTACGGGCAGCTGGGGCAGCTGCCATTTCTCGTCAAGGACAGAGACCAGATCCAGTAACACAACGTCAAAGTTTCTATTTGGAGTCCCTAACTTACCTTGGAGTCCAGGCCCAAGTGACCTCAATCCCAGGGATCAAAAGGTCACTTGGAAGAACCGGGTGATTTCAAGCATCAACACTACCTGGAAAGGAAAGAAGTCGAAAGGAGTGAAGTCGAAACCGCATTGTTCCGTGGAAACCGCATGAAGCGGCAGCTTGAGAGGAACCAATTGTTAGAGATAATCTATCGACCCAGTCACTACATGCTTATCAGGAACTGAATCCAAGCGCATCGAACTTTTTCAGCAAAACAAAGGCGTGGCTACCGGTAGAGCAAGTGTGTGCCCGGTAGCTAACGGACTTAAGAAAGTCTGTTTCGAGGTCACCATGCATTGCTGAAAATGCCCTCACTGGAAAAGGCCTGCTAATTTCGCAGGTCATCGAAGGCTCCTGTACTGGTGACCTGCAAAAAAGGATCATATAAAAGCTGGGTCCACTACTAACCGTGCGCGTTGCGGACGGCCACCAAGTCATCTGGATCAAAGTGTCACCCGAGTGTCACCCGTTCCCACAACTGAGTGAAGGAACTGCAGTGAAAGCTAAAGACTTCATCGCCTAGAAAGTCCTGGTCTGTCCGTAGAGTCACTTCTTGCAAACGCACAAGCACAGTCTGTCTGACCAATAAAGTCAATGGTGTGTGGGATAGCAATATCTAATGGTTTCAAGATGTTGCGTTACAAGTGATGGCCACAACCCTCGTTACTACACTCTCCCAGCCAGGAACCCATGCCCATGAACCGTGTGCAAAGCCCAAGTTCCGTAAGTTACACTGTGGATGAAGAATCTCCTCCCTCCACTTGGATTGAAAAACATTGAACCACCTCTTCATATCTGAATTATCCTCTTTCGTAGGCTGGAATGGGTCGTATATTGAAATAAAGCATCATTCCAGGGACTATGAGGGGGGGGTCATATGTGGAAGAGATATGAAGAGATCCCACCAGGTCACGGCGCCACCCCCCCGGTGATTCGTCGTCTCCCAAACCGGCGAAGGAGACGCAGCGAGTCCCACTCGCGGGACCCGTGCCTCCGATCACGTCGTTCCAGAATGCTTGTTTGCCTACAAGGAGCACCGCACCTCCATCAGTTGCACACCTTACCCTATGGTTGCTGCACTGTTCCAAAAGAAGGTACCCCCCGATAAAATCATAGGACCGGATAACCCCACATGTTAACAACTTCACCAGACACAGGAGCGGACAAGTGGTGGTTGGTGGGTGGCAAATGGTTGGTGGCAGTTTGTTGGTGGCAGTTTGTGGGTGGAAGTTTGTTGGTGGCAACCGGTTGATGACAATTGGTTGGTGACAATTATGAAGGCTAAATGCAGGGTGTGTGGAGAAAGGGGGGTCAGCAAAAGTCGCTTATACGAAGTTAGTGCATCAAAAATACCTTCCACGAAGTTCTGCGAAGGTTTCTGGGATTTCGTTGCAGTCAGTTCTCCTACTGGCCCACCATTCCACGAAGTGTCCACGAATAGCCTTGGGCTCTACGAATGTCCCGCGCCTTCAACGATGTTAGTAGAACAGGTTTTTGCAAAACCCTTTCTGTGCACTACCCTTCCGGTTGCACCTGAAATTAGTTGGTGGCAATTGGTTGGTGACAATTGGTTGATGACAATCGGTTGGTGACAATTGTTGCTGGCAATTGGTTGGTGGCAAGCGGGAGGCGGGAGGAGGAGAAGGAAGGAGGAGCGGATACAACACTAAAAACAAAAAACCCCACACGTCAATGTGGGAAAAAAAGCAACAAGCCGAAGCTAAATACATTCACATACAAGCACATCCCATGCCCAGAACAGACTGCCACATGTCTACCCTTGTCGTCCAGCCCAGAACATCTGAAGGGTCCCTACATGTGTACTTCTGCCGTTGGCTTCTCAGATCGGTGCTCCTGATGAGCCAGCGCGGCAGGAGGGAGCAAGCTGAGCTTGACTGAAACACGACGAGTCACGACGAACCATGGCCTACCCCCAGCCTGATTGGCAAAATATTCTAGACATGGAGTGTCTGGGCATGTTTCTTGTTATTTCACGATTGTTGGTCTTCTAGACGAGGATCAAATGATGGATGACTTGGCTTAAGAAGCACCTGAGATAGATTGAAAAGGGATCACTCATTGGCAGCCTATATGAAAACAATGCATGTCAATCATGTTTCGGTATCCTGAGATGTTTTTTTGATGATGAACTTCACTTCGTAGTGTGGAAGGCTTCTAAAACTCACTGGCCTGACCATGTCGAATTCCTAAAGCCAATGTGGCCTTTGTGATCTCTGCTTGGGGAATATCGGAGAGCATGAACATGACACAAGAGTTTTAGGGGGGAGTCCAGCTGGTCAGCATTGGTGCTGACCATTTATACTTTTGCAAAAAGGAACGGTCCAAACACCAAAAACATAGAAAGGATCGAATGACTAAGGCAAAACATATGGGACTCTGGGACTCACCAAATCAGGTGAAAATCACGTTGAAACCGTGTTTTTCTTTCCTTTTTCTGCAAAAAGTCCAAGAAGTGGATGGCACCACCTGTTTATGGAACACGGTCCAGAAGAAAAGAGGGGGCATGTTCGACTTCCTTGATTCTTCCAGGGAGTGGTCTACCCCGGGGTCTCAGTTCCTTCAGGTCCTCGGTCTCGCCCTTCGGTGACCGACTCGCCCTTCCCCCCCCCGCTGTCGATCGATCCAAAGGGCCTCTCCATGTCCGCTCTCCAGACCCACCGCCTCCGCCAACTCCTCTTTATGCTCCTGATCGCGCCGCGGTCGCTCGCCCGCGACTGGAGCAAAGATGCGACCGGAAAGAATGGGGACCAAAGCATATAGACACAAACAATAGACCAGGACTCGTAAAGGATAAATAAAACTACCCCAAGTCTCTCCACATTGATCTCCTTGCTTCAAGAACGAACTTTGTTATGCGTTTGGTCCACATGATACGTATAGTGTCGACATGTGCTGCTGATCAGTAATCCCTGGAACGGATCCCTCTCTCCTCCGCTTCTCGCAGCAAGAAGACGGCATGGCCGATGCGGGCGAAGCGCCACATGCGCGCCAAGATGAGTAGGCCGGCCCTGAGGGCGAAGGAGAAAAACAACACAGAAAAAAACCACCTGCCCCTACTCTGGAAGTGGTGCTTTTCATTGTTCGAAATCCCATGAGGTAAAAAGCGTTTGGTTCTCGCATTCGGGTCCAAAGTGTATGAGTCCGTCAAGTGCCAGGACTCGAGGGCCTAAATCATTGTCTTAAACATAACTAGTATATAAGCTATATAATACGTCTATAATTTACATATTTAATTATGGTCTCTAATCACCTTCTCAGGTTCGGTATGTGGATCCAAACGGGAAAAACATATGATATTGTTCAAAGACGAAGAGCAATGACGAGCAATGATCGATGATCCAAGCTTCAAAGGACCTGGGTTTCTTTCCCATAAATCGACCAAGGCGCCAGGCAGACATGCCTTCGTAAAACATGCTCGCAGCAGTGCCCAGCTTGGTCACCGGCGCCAAATATGCATCAGCTGGGACTTCATAATGGCCTCACTGAAATGAAGATGTGTCCAGAGGCGACCCCGAACCCGAACCAACTGCTACATGTTGGTTCAGTCCAAAACCCGGACCGCGAACTGAGGGTCAAAACCCCAACACCGCGAACTGAGGGTCAAAACCCCAACACCGCGAACTGATGATGACTCGATGTCAGCACGACTCGATGTCCATCGTCGTGCGTCGCGGTTGGTGTGCAGCCATTTCTTCTCAGATCCTATGGAACGATAAAAAGGGGTTCTGGGTACCATCACGTGAGTGCCATGAATTTCAGTCGAACGTCACCATCAATCCAGCCATAAACATGGAAACAGTTCCTCTTTCCGTACCCCTGAACATGGATCAACATGGGTATACGTAGCATCAAGCTATACAGCATTGTACAGTGCATATAGGTGCCCAACTGAGACTTGCCCATCATGATCAATGGTTCCCACTCCTCCCGGCCCAGGACGCCAGCATGGACATTCATCCGTAGGAATGGAGACTAAATGGCACAAGGTCGCTTAAGTTGGGTGGTTGAAAAAAAACATATGTATATATATATATATACTTCCAGCCATTTCCAATCGCACAAATCCAGTTCGAGCTATTTCCAAGGGCAGCACAACTCTCCACATCTCTTCATCTCTGTGAGTGTGGAGACCACAAAAACACTTAGAATAACTTAGATACCGTTGTTTTGACTGCTTTCCACCAAAAAGTCTAATTACTTCAGCAGATTTCAGAAGTGAACTCGTGAGATCATCATTCGAGGAGTCAGCTCTCATGAAGCTGGAGCTTCAAAATCTTAGAAATGTAAGAAAGCGCACGTGTACGAAAGCATATTACTAGTAGTAGCTTCTTGTTACTAGTAGCGATGCCCTTGTTACTAGTAGCTTCTTGCTACTAGAAAGCGCACAGTCTGGATCTCAGCCCTGGTGTACTTGGGATCACCCTCCTGGCATGAGACCTGACGCACGGCTTCGAAGAAAGGTGCCGTGGTGGCTGAGTTGGCCGATCTCGGCGGTCAAGGACAAAAGGACCACGAAGAGGTCCAGGGGAAAGAACCAGAGCTTGAAGTATCCTGTGGAACTGGAGCCGAAAGCTGAGCTCTTTGGAACATGGTGGTTTTCAGCAAAAGCACCCAGCTCTGGTGCTGAAAAAAAAACAAATGGCAAGCAAAATGCTGCCTGTCCAAAGGCAGCAACACCTGTGTTTGGACCTTTAAACCTACCTAGTTATCCCAAACTTGAGAGACACAATTGCTGCATGGCCTCCATCAAAAAATAAGACAGCAGCAAACAGCCCGGTATCTTGGCCTCCAGCAAACAGCCCATCCTCCGGTCTACTAAAAACTGTCCCCCCGAGATGCAAGATGACTGCTGTCCTGTCCCAAACCAGGCGCTGTCCGGGAGTTCGAGGGCCCAAACCCGAACAGGAACGAGAAGCGGATCGAGCGCGTCATAGCGCCGCGTCGATCCTTTGTGCGGCCAGGGAGCTCCACCGAAAGGCCACCATGAAAAGGATGTTTTCAATCAGGAAAACACCCAAAATCACCACGCTCACCTCGGGGCCGAACGTCTTGTGGGCCCTTGATGTAGTTTTGTGTTTTCCTGTTGTTTGCTATTTGGGAACAAGAGCACTTCCTTCTCATCCTTGCATGTCTGCAGGGTCATCTCACAAGGCCCCTACGAGTTCATCCCTCTTCACATGTTCCTGGTGTTTGTTGGGCAGTGTGGGGTAGGCTGTTCCAAGCAAAACACAATGTTTGTGGCACCCGATATGGACACCCCTTACTCTTTGTGTTTTCTATTCGTCAAAGTCGAGGTTCTGATCCATGTTCGACCAATTGGAGCGAGCGAAGTCTTTGGTGTAATGGGCTCAAAGCGGTCCAACACACAAGGCTTGGATAGTCTTTGATGATTATTTTCTGGATGTTCTGCCTTCGAAGGACACGGAACGTATATACTGGCGTCAAACATACAAATCTGGCAAGAGGATGATGTTCATTAAAGGTAGTGTAACGTAGCCTTCTGGACTAGTACAACCACCTCTGAAACAACTGAAACCAACATCGGACAAAAATACTACCCGCCCACGAAAGCCTCAAGATACGACTCAATCATCTAGACAAAGGATCCATTCAAGATATGGCAGTTTCACCTATCTTTTGTTCCAACAGTACACAATACCGTATCCGTTCCAACCCATAGATCTCGGGGGGGGCAACGCACAAAGGCACTGATTGTCCCTTATGCGATCTGAATGAGGTTGGTATGCAACAAGACCATTGTTATGTTGTTTTTTTCGTATGCAACAAGTTCGCTCAGCTGGTCAGCTTGGTCACGAATGTAAAGATGTGTTCCACTTCAGCAAACTGTTTGGCCACATGATACGTATGCTGGTCGTCCACACAGGCCTGCGCGTCCTGACACGTAGCTCTCCAGGTTTCGAAGTAGGCCCAGTAGGAACTGAAGGAACTGAAGGCAATACCCAACTGTGAAGAACAAGTCTACCACAGTGGAAAAGGGTCAAACTGGTCCAACTCGGTTACAATCAATGGCCTGGACATGCCTGGACTGACTGGTTCAAGTCCCCATCAAACCAGTCTCGTTCACGCGTCTTCGCACGGGATGCCGTCCAGTCCTCCACGCTCGTCATAATGTGATGCGGCCCTTCAGGCTCCACTGCATCGATGAAGCAGTTGGTGACAGCGGTTCCTGGTCGGCAGTCGGCAGTCGGTTCCTGAAGGAATGAACCTGGTTGAACACGTCGGGTTGCGTCTGGTTTTGTCTCGTTTACGTCTATTGAAGAGATTTCTATAGTGACAAATATGGAACACGCGACGTGTTCAAATTCCCTCAACTCCCATGTTGGGAGTTTCATCTACATTGATCATTCTGGTTATTTCTACTTATTATACAATATTGTTGTCAACTCATTTTGTTCTTGTTCTCCGGTCGGGGTTACAAACAGAGGTGATTAAGCTGGTGCTGTCCTGATACAGCGAATTTCTCATTGTGGGATTGACCTGGAGATACCCCGCTCTAGCAAGTAGGTTTGGGGGGTCTAACCACCTTCTGAGGATATGGTTGGAGCCCTAGCATATATTTAATACTTATGGCTGCAGCTTGTTCCATCAGAAAGGGACCAAACAGTGTACTACCGCCAGTTCATCAGCTTCCGGCTGTTTCTCCTGTCTCGCTTGGAAGATCTGGGTTGCTTGGCGACGTCGATCCCAAACGCGAGGTGGAACTCGTGGAGTTCACGGCACGGAGAAAACGAGACTACGACTGGCAACGGCTACTGTATGGCAGAACCAACAACCTGTTGCAAGGTTTGCTGCCTCCGGAAAAAACAAGGGCTCTTCTAGCTTAGTCCTCCCTTTTTGCTTCTTTTTGTGTAGTTTTGCCCAAGGGCTGTCTGCTGAGCTGCAGGTTCTTGTGTTGACTGAGCTGGCATGTGCCACTCTGCTCCACTCACCAACGCCCGCCTCCCAAAGCCTGGTGGGGTGAGGGTTGGAGATGGTCAGTCTTGACCAACTGGGCCGATTTCAAGTCCTTCCTTCCTTCCTTTCTTCCTTCCTTATTTAGACCTTTCTTTCCACACACAGCAACCACATCAACCACTCGATTTGCAGAAACATCGAGCGCCTTGCAATGAGGCGATCTCGATTTGCAGCTGCAAGCCCACCACCACCAGCAGCACATCCTGGAAGCACATACGGACGTGACATAAATTCAAGACCCTATAGCCTTCAAACGCCATTTACAAAAATGGTTGACCTGGCGTGATGGTCTACAATCCTGAATAAAACAATGGTTGGTCAGCAAAGACCATTGGGACATATCAAAACAATGGTAGTTGGAATCCTAAAGGAACAAGTAGGACGCCCGGGCCCACCGGGGTTAACAAAATGAAAAGTGGGATAGCTTTACAACTGTCACCTCATATCACCTGTTCGTCGCAGCAGCAAAGCTGGATGGGTTCTGGCTTCGCGAGCGTTCAGGAGCTCAGACTCCGCTGAACAATCTGGATTAAGTTCACACCTTCAAGATTTCAAGTTTAACCCTTTGAAGCAACCTGAAGCAACCTGGTTCAAAGTCCAGAGTTCAAAGTCTTTGTTCCATTGCACAAGCAAGAAAAGAGGTGTCTGAGGCCGCAAGAGTTCAAAAAAAGTTCAATAAACCAACTTGTTTTAAAGTTCCAAGTTCACCCCCCTACTTGAGTTCCACCGACCCCAAAAAAGAGAAGAGACGGCGCCATCAAAACACGCGCCATGGAGGGTGGGTCCTGTCCGGTTCTGTTTACATACACCGGGTAACCCGACTTCAACTTACCTCAGAAAATGGAACATTACCCCTCTTGTAAACAAAACACAATAATAAAAAACACATGTATACTTATATATGCATGTATAGTTTATAGTATATATGTACTAGTATCATAGTAATTATGTACTCATAATTTTCTGAGGTACGAACTGAGACTCCAGCTTCGCGATTGGACGCACGGGACACCACACCGAGGGTCGATCCCCAGCAGAACGAGCAAGGTATAATGCAAATAGCGCCCGAAGAGGAAACGCACCAGCCCTGCGCGGCAGGATTTGGAACTTAGCTCCAGATCCTCAGCTGTGCGGATGGATATCGCGATGATTCAGCGATGTCGTTATACCTTTAGCGGATAGTTCTAACTTGACTTCGACAAGTCTTTCAAGTCACCTTCTGCGTTGGGCCCAACGCAGCTTTTTTGCCCAGGCAATTGGCCAATCACTTCAACATCTGAGCATCCTTACCCACCTCCTATTTGATCTCTTGGACACCGTGGGCTGCTTCTTCCAGCAAAAAACACCTTCAACAAACACCTCCTCTCCGCCCCCCACGGAGTCCGCCGCCCGAAGTCCGCCCGGGCTCGGGGAAGACCTTCCCGAACTCCGAGACCTCCTCCACCGGCACCGAAGCCAACTTCGAGGCCGTCAGCATCAACTCTTCACGCGCGCTCAGCTGGTGCACTCGGTGGGAGAGCTCCCTGTCCACACCGCGCGTGCACTCCGCGTGCGCGTGCAGCGCCGGAGGTCCCGGACGGTTCCAGATGGTCCCCGAAACATGATAGAAGATGTAGGCCCTAGAACCTGATTGGACATCAGTTTTGGCCGCCAGGTCACATGGTCTTTTCCTATAACAAAGGTCACATGATGTCACATGGGTTCCAATTGATTAGGTGTATATAATAGTCTTTGACTGCGGTGCGGGCCAAGCTCTTTCACTAGTCCCGCCCGGCCTGATGTCCATCTTGCGAGACTCCGATGATGTGGTGGCCATGGCTCTTGGTGCTACAGAAAGCAAACCAGTTAGTCAAAAGGAATCATGATCTCCACGGAACCGCTACTTAACGGATACCTACGGATTGTGTGAACTCTTGCTTGAGCGCCGTCCTGACATGAATGCTACTGAACAATAAGCAGCGTATATTCGCGTGGTCATTGCCCTTGTTGAAACATGCTGCTGCTGACATTGCTTCTCATGTTCCGCAACAACGCAGGCTGGAAACTGTGCAAATCCTGCAGCATCGGCTCCGGTGAAAAACCATGAAAAATCCTCCGCTTTTTGCCCCGTCTGCCCAGTCGAACACCGGTAGAGCGCCCGGAGCTGTACTGAGGGCGGCGCCCTCGCCCGGGGGGCGGGGAGGATAGATCCCCGAGAGCTTCACGGGGATGATCTTCAACTTCTGTGCCCGGGCGTACCTGAGCTGTTTGCTGAGAAGAACAGAAGCGCGCTGGCTCTGTGTGGGGAATTGCCGGGTGGGGCGCCGAACTGGATAAGAGCCAAAACGGCGGAGCCGGCTCTTGGCTCTGAGGTTTGATATAGATTGTTTGAGGAGAGAGCAATAAGGGACCGTGAAACAGGGGAGGTGCTTCTAAGAGGATATAGGGTATCTTATCACATCCCTATGGCGGCTACAATTCGTGTTGGAAGAGCTTTAAAAGAATTGGAAACACAACAAACAGTCTGGTCCCTGGTCTACTCAAACACCGTGCAGTCTCGTAGGTATGTGATGCATCTTTAACGAGCACTTGTGCAGATGTTCCTGAAGAGGGAGAGCCAAGGCAAAGAACAATTTGGCAGATTATATTCCACTCACTATATTGGTTGGAGCATCGTTGCAACCAAAGTAACTACCAAAAATAGATCATCCATAAAACGATGATAGACAGTGTATTTGTTCTATCCACATACATCCACCTACCAAACAAATGCATCGTTGCTTCATGCAAAAGAATGGATGTCCATATATGTCCTGGAATGTGAACTAATGTCCCAAGACTTTCCTCGGTGTTTGGATGGGATCTAGCAATCCCCACTACTTGCAGAGCATGACATGCCTTGTTGATCTATGTACAGCCCATGGCATTGAAGTGACAAGCTGCTACTCTCGGCTGCTTCTCTCGACGTTTGTGATACGGGAATTGGGACGATCGGGACAATTGTATACTAGACAAATGGTCAAACATGTTTTCTCGGCATATTTAAGTGTCAAGTCCAACATGTAGCCAGTGGATCTCTGGAAGAGGGAAGTGAAAAATAGCTGGTCCTATTTCTGGGACTTTGTTCCTTCACAATCTGTGTTCCTCATCGAGGAAGGGCCAGGCTTGCGGCAGGCAACCTTCCTTTGGTCTGTTCCACTTCAGAAGTAACAACTCTTTAGACACGGAATTACAGTGAAGCCTAAGGCCGAGCCCAAGAAGCATACCCAAGATGCTCCATTTATGTATGTGGCTACATTGACCCCTGTTCAACCACCTCCAATGTATGTAAATATTCCTGGAATGGACAATCCTCCCATGCCACCACAAGCCTGTTCTGAACTCCGAGCAGCTTCAGCTCATCAAAGGTCTCATAGTTCAGCCCAAAGGTCCGTTCCCCATAGTCCTCCACGACGCTTTGTTCGAAGAAAGCGGATCATCCCCAACCGCCGCTCGTTCCCCGACCGGGTCCAGCGAGGTACTTCACTTCACCCAAAGGTTCACTGTTTTGACGAAGCTGGAAGTCAAGAGTTTTGGAGCCTCTATCCAAGCTCTTCAGTGATTTTTTTGGACACGCTCGTGTTTGCAAAAGAAAAAGAGGGACCGGGCAATCTAATTATGTATGATTCATGAAGGCAGGGTACGCCATCAAAACTTTGAGTCCAAAAACATGGGCAAACACGAAGCTAAACCTCTCCTTGTCCAATGTCCAATGGACATTGACATATTTTGGCCACCACCTCAACGACACAACGGTAAGTATTCCACTATGAAGGACAGTCTGGATTCCTTTATTTAGATCCAACTTTGTGAGAGTCAAATCTCTAGTGTTTGACGAGCAGCACATCGAGGGTCATGACATGTCATGACTATGAGGTATAGTCCCAGATGAAGCGCCTTCAGCGCTCCTTGGAACCTCCAACGCCCGCTCCCAGTCCCGAAACAGAAGACCGACTACTCTCGTGCTTCCACCTAGTTCATGTTTATATATAGTGGGGTGTCTCCCATCCTCCCCCACAAAAAAGGTGACGTGCAGGTGATCCCACGCACTTCCTGGGTTATATCGGAAAATCCACGGGCCGGGGCGTTCCCCACGGGCCGGGCGGGTAGAGGCACAGGCTCGTTCAGGCTCTCTCAGGTCCCGCTCCTCGAAGCAAAAGGCCACCAGCACTTTGGCCGCAGCAAGACCTTCCTGCGTGAGATCGATCAGCGGAAGAAGTTGCGCAATAGAATACTATATACTTTTTCTTGTGGGGGTCGTCAACTTCCCTGTGTCGGTCAGTTCTTTGGTCCGTCCCTGTTACAAAGGAAACTAACTTAAGACATAGTCATCATAGGACTAATGAATAGAATAGAGGACAGTGGTTGGGGTATCTTGCGGTAAGGGATGGCGGGTTAACTGCAAAGCCCTGAACGAATAGAGTGTGAGGTATTCAAAGATTCAAATTTCGGGAAACGGGTCGACCTGATGGATCAGCAACTTCGTGACAAAACTCCGGACGTCTGTTGAACTGCCCAGCTGACGGTCTGTGCTGCAGTCAGGCTGTGTTGAACTGTATGGCATACTGCTAGAGTCAAGCCCGGCTTGGCGTTGGCATGAAGGTCTTTTGATGTGATTCCAGGCTGCACCAAGCAAATTGGGCAGCGCATGCTCACGGCCCACATGGGCGAGCAGGGTTGCTTTTGGAATGTTCATGAACCCCGTACCTGCCTAACTAGCAGTCCACTCCCAGTTCTTGATCGCATTTTTTTGTTGGATACCAGGAGATCCACAGAAACTGTACATGCACGGAATTCGGATGCGAGTGCAGAGCCGTGCCCATTCTTTCTTGTTGGAAATGCTTTTTGCAGTGCCCAAGCCAGCCATCGATGCAAAGATGGAACAAGCACCTCAACACATAAGGAATCTGCCAGCCTCAAAGTACATCCGGGCATCTGCTTCCGCTGTTTTCGTACCGCAACATGCACCCTTGTTCGATCGGCTCTGTGGACAGCTGACATGAGACCCACCACTGGATATCCCATGCTTCCTCTGGTATCTTCCCATCAGATTCTAGACCCCCTTCAAATTATGTCACACATATCTGGAACGCAAGCAGCCGCGCTACTGCAGCACCCTACCCTACTCGCGCCTTGGTCACGGTGTCCAGATCCTTTCCGGGCACCGGCTCACAGGTGAAGGCCGGAACATCGTGGGCGATCAGCAAGTCTTTGATCCTGGCAGAAGAAGAATGGTAATTTCTGACCATCTTGAGACGGGGCGGGCCGGCGTGTTCAAACTGGTTTCGGGTTTCTGTCAGTGGGCGTCCTGTGGGTAGGGTCAGAAAATCTGAAGAAGCTGAAAGCAAATGGTTGGGATGAAGCTAGAAAGTACCGTGCTGTGTCAAGATGCCAGAAAGCTCGGAGGTTTCTTTGGCCAACTCTGCAAGAGAGAGATAGGGATCCCAGCACCAACACCATCATGCACCGTGGAACACCGGATGGAACGTCCAGTTTGTAAAAAGCACCAAATCCGACGGATCGGTCGATCCATGAATCTGCGAAGCCTGAGAAGCCTGTCCGCCTCTCTCCGAGATGGGTCAATCCCTAGCAGCCAATCGCTGTCCAGCCTGGTCCTTTGGCCGTGGGGTTTCACCTTTATATATAGTTGTTTTTTCTCCAGAAATCCCTTCTAAACCAAACACACTAAGGGAGTCTGGTTCGTACGCCGAAACGGGGACGGTCAAGCTAGGTCTCATCTTCCCTCAAATTTGACACAATCCCCCGCGAAACCATGTACCTTTGCCATATTCCAGGAATGTTGGGTCAGCTGCTGCGTTGATCTTTCGAGCCTTCCCTCAATTTGTTGGCAACCATCTGAAAGACATTGTATATGTTGAATTCAACAACAGGACAAGAGGTATATCCCATTCCCAGTAACAGTGGATGGATGTGGATGGTGATGGTCAGGTTCCAGACCTTTCTCAAAAATACTGGTGATCATCTTAGATGCTGACTGTCAGAGGTAATGGGACACCCTTTCTCAATACTAGTTTGTTAATTACCTATTCTCCGAATTTGTTCTCCCTCCTTCAAGAAATCGACACAAACTCCTGCCCGTCCGACCTCTCATGGACCCCCCGGACCCTCTTTCCCCGGCCTCTGGATGTACCAGAACTTCTTGTCCGTGTTAAAGCGACCAGAGAGGTACAAATACCTGCAGCTGAGACGGAGAATGACAAGTAAACCGAAAGAAATCGATCTGCAGAGAGGACCAAATCGCCGAAACCCAGGTTATCGCCACGGGTTTGTGGGTTTGTGGTGTTCATATCGGCGATATGATATATGGGAATCATATGGAAATAATAATAGGCTGCTAATGCTTCTATCATGTCCACCAAAGTGTTGGTTATCGGATAGGAGAGGCAGAGTTCGCCTCACCGTCACCAACGGGGACAGCATGGGGTAGCACACCACCCGTCGCACAACCAACAATCCCCTTAACGTTCAACCCTGAACAAAA
Organism: Durusdinium trenchii; assembly: GCA_963970005.1. Taxonomy (NCBI): domain Eukaryota; class Dinophyceae; order Suessiales; family Symbiodiniaceae; genus Durusdinium; species Durusdinium trenchii. The sequence goes on from CAXAMN010003335.1 coordinate 2,616,436, forward strand.
CCAACCGCACTCACTCAACTTGTGAGCACACTCCCCCAACAAAAGCTAGTCAGTCATACCTGTCATTGAATGCGTTTTTAGGGGATCAACAAAGAATTGAGGCGCCAGTGATAACAGTGACTCAACATGAAGCGAGTAACACACAGCAGCCCAGAAGTGCGGTCTTCAACATGAGTAAGTTCAGGCGGTCTAGTTGCCACCGCATGACTACATGGATCTTTGATGTGTTGGCGTTGTTCGGAAGAATCACCGGAAGACCCCGAGCATGTTCGCTTCTTCCATCCTTTGAAGTCCATAGTGGAAAAGGTTGGCCCATGGCTGCGAGGCGGACTGGCAGTCCGGTATCAGAGGCGGACTGGTGTAAAGGTTCCAAAGCCTCTACTTGTCTTAGCATAAAAAATATTATGAACTCATGTATTATATAATGATTCCGAAATCAATATGATTCATTCCCGCAGATCTTTACAGAACTAGCTGATAGTCTGAAGCTTACGGAATATGTCCAGCATTGTTCACCTACACCGGTTGAACTTGGTTCACACATCTTGCACTCGTTGTCTCTGAAAGGGTCAAGGGTCGCATTTGCGTTGGACACACCAAGAACAACAAGTCCTAAAAACACCTGGCTGGAACATTACCAAGACCATCCAAAGGGTGTCCAATGGAGATCTCTAAGTAGTGTGGGGTAGTCTATTGGACACTCGCTGGATGGTCCTGGTAGAGGGCTCCTGTTTGTGGGAATATTGTTCTACATCTGACATCTACGATCAGCCTTCAAAGACCTGGTTTTGTTCTTAGGACAAAAACCCATGGTGGGTGGGTCCGTTGGAAAAGTAGTGGGTCCGTGTGCCACCAAGCTTATATATAACTGGATTAGAAAAGAAGACTCCAAGGAGCCCCATTGTTGGAAACGCACCCAACTATTTGTCCTTGTAGGGTCCTCAATGCTTCAACCAACTCCCTGAATTTTTGACCAACCAAACCTGGCACCATGACCCAAGAACCATGAAACATAGGTGTTCAGTGTCCCCCCAAACATCTTTTTTTATCGTGAACACCTTTTTTCTGTTCATACTTGGTATTCGCCTGGCAACTAGAGCAAAGCCAACACCCGAAGCCTGCGCTTTGTAGGGTCTTCAGGTGGCTGGCTAGGACGTGGAGAAAGTGGAAGCCCTGGCAAGACTCGCGTTTTGCATGTCGGATTGCCTACTGTTGCATCCCCAAGATTCTTACTAGGCCATGCAAGAGGGTGTTGAAACAGAGCCTCTTCCAACAACAAAAAGAACTGAAGAACGTACAGAACCCGCGGTACCCTAAGAGGCACCTTGCAGGTCTGTTCTGAACTGCCAGTTCCACTGAAAGAACGACGACGGAGGACGACTGTGCTGAGTATGTTCCGCTCCAAAAGGTGGATCAGTCGTGGGATGTGGGATCCAAACCACCATCATGTCTCAACTAAAGGTTGAACATCAAATGAATGAAACCACCACCCAGGTGGTTGGGTATAGCCTGAGACCCTGCGGGGTAGTGGCACTCAGACCCTTTTAGTGGTCCCGCATTGCGGGCTATGTGTGGAATGGAATGGAATAGCCTATATGGATCCACTGCCATCTTCTGAGGTACGGTGATTGGAGACTATGTATGTAGGCTTGGAGGGTCCAGTCGTACCGAACCTCCCAAAATTGGACCATAACACCTCTTCGGGACTGTTATTTTAAACTGTAATTTCATAATCAAGAGTCTACACATATATATATATATTTTTTACCTTCCAAATGGAGATCCGAAATACCTGGATCCCCCGAAGCACTGGAATCGGATTGAAGAAAGCTGGTCCCTTCCAGCTGCTTTGGAAGATGTTGGACAGCATGCAAAAAAGAAACGTCCGTTGTTGAAGGTTAGATGAAGGGATTGTCATAAAGCTTGCACCCTGGAAGACTAACATGGAACCTGACAACCCCTGGTTGGTAGAGGAAATTAGTCTTCCATGGGACCAGGACGTCAGGGTCTATGTTAGTTTTCGGGAGTGTAATCATATGTGTCACGCAGTCTTCCCAGGCTCTTTGAGGGGTTGCTGAAGTGAAGCAGTCAAGGATGCGATGCACTGATGGGTTCCTCTGTCAACTTGCAAATTTCACAGTAATTAGACCCAAACTACCAAGACTACTACCCAGAGACTCCATGTATGAAATATCTACCTACATTGGGCCCTGAAAACATCTCAATGTAGATAACAAGGTCGTACATGGATGGTCTGGGGAGTAGTCTGGGCGCCAGGTACAGTACCCTCGGACTCTGGGCTAGGTTGTGTTTGGATGAAGGCAAGTCTGTCTCTACCATCCGAAGATGACCCTTGCTATCACTATCACAGTACTTGGTTCCCACTTGTGACACTTGTGGTGCTTCTTGACATCTGGATTCCTGGCTGAGGCCCAAGAAATCGGCCATAAACACTACGCAAGTCTTGGAACCATCATCGGTCAAAAACACCCTCGGTCAAACACTCAGGTCGGTCGCGCCTGGGATTTCCACCTGAAGTCGCGCGCGTGCGCGCGAACATCCGATGACGAGCAGCGATGATTTCAGCTGCTTTGGATGATCTCAGACATGGCAACCAATAATATACTGTATAGTTAGTTGCAAACACGCCTATTTATGACTATATTTATTTACACTTGACATGAATGGACCAGGAGTAGTTGCAAAAGACACGAGTAGTTGCAAACATAGTCATTTCTCAAACATGACAAATGAACACAGATGAGCATAGTTTATGGCCACCACACCGTGTATCATGCCGAGTTGTTGCTAAGAGATCATATTCACCTCCACCTTTGGGCCCTGCAATAAAGCCTAACGGGCATCGTGTATGACCCCCAAAGATCAGGACATGTCAGGAATAAACAAACATCAATCACCCACAAAATCCAACAACACACAACTATCAATCTACAAACAACAAAAAACTACCAAACTACACTCATAAACAAAAAAACAACACACACACACAACTACCCCCTGTCTATCGGCCCAAAAACACCCTCCCTCTCTCTGTTCGGCCTCCGGCACCTTGAACCGCACCGACCGGGGCGACTCACCGAGCGCCTGCGGAGACGGACAGACGGCGCCGGTGGAGAGGTGCTGCTCCATGTGGTGCTGAGACAGAAGAAGCGATTCCATTCCCAAAGAAATCGGAAGTATGCGAACGTCCTCCCCCAAAAAACAAGGACTGTTTTTTTCAGTTATGCTCAGTTGACCTGTCCAAGAACCTGGACATGATGAATCAAGATCTGTCACCACACAAACTCTCGGTGGACTGTCCAGCAGCGCTCAGGAGGGACATCGATGGAACGAGGAAGTGTCTTTCTTGTCCCCAGGTTTTGAGGTTTTTCATAGGTTCCAGGGACCTCGTGAGGATGCCCTTGCAGGTGAGGACGTGAGCTAAGGAACAGCCTCAAATGTTTGTCTGGTTTTTGGCCTTTCCGAGTCTAGGCCAAAGTGGCACAGACCGATGAATTTTCCATGGACATGTTTCGTCTGCGTCTATCGATGAGGACGAGGAACTCTGGGACCAAGAAGAAACAACAAATGTATACGTGGTGAGTTGTGTTCTGTTATTTGTGTGATGTTTTACAATCGGTTGATGGGGAGGAAAGAACATGACACTTGCAAATACCTGTGTGAAGCTTGTTAACCTTTGCTAACATCATCTGTGTGAACATGTCTGAAAGTCTTGGTGTTGAAGAAATGAATGCCAAATCATCGTATAATGTCAAAACTCCCCTAAGACCGAATGACTTTACAGTCTATTTTGGACTATCCATAAAGGACGACTCCCAACCCCACCTCTTCCGTGCGCGGAGACACTGGCACACTGCTTGTCCCACGCTGGTTGCCGGGAGAAACTGCCTGGACGGTGGATGGACAGCATCCTGAGCTACATAGGATTGACTGACATACCCCAATAGTTCAGGACTACAGACCCCACTTGACAACTACCTGAAGCAATCCTTATTTACATATCCCACCGGTGAAATGTCAAGCTTTTTATAAAGTGAATAAGTGCACGTCGTCTTCCATGAGCGTCATCCCATATCTGGCAAGTTGAAGGTCCAAAATCCATGAAACAGTTCACATTTATCAAAGACATGTGTGCATTGAAATGGGGCGAGCCCGGCTCGACCGGACGAAAAAGAACACCCAAAGTGGGCCAGGCAGAAAGCCAGGGAAGCTAAGTCTCTTCTTCAAGCTGACACTGACGGTGTGGGGAAGCAAAGTTCATCCTACAAAACATGGATTTCGGTTGATGTCACAAATGTCCTGTAAGTAAGCAACAACCCACAGATATGGGTTTCGTCCCTCAAGTCCAAATGCCGGGTGTGAGGAACCAAACCTCACCGTACAAACCATGGCTTTCCGTTGAGATCCCCTATAAAGCCTATAACTAGAAACATCATGAAAAATCCGTCCATTTTCAGGGTCAACCAACAAAAAAAGAGGCTTTGGAAGCAGGGACTCCAAGCCACTGCACCACGGTCACTGCTCGGTGGTTCCTTGGAGATTCTGTGACTTTGGATTGCAAATGATTGCAGGTTGTGGGGGCGTATAAGCACCTTGGAACCTGGCTGCAGGTGGGAGCATGAGTCGCTCGTGATGTTAGCACAAAATTTGCGGCTGCACATAAGTTATTAAGTATAAGTCACAAATACTTGAAAACCATCAGATGCCGCTGCCAAAAAAAAGAGACAGCTCAAGGATAATTAATTGCAATCGTCATTTATGCGCCTCTATAAGAGAATCAGCATTTTGCACTTTGGACAGCAGGTACTCTTTGGGAAACCGATCCTATCCTCAGCGAACTTGAGCTGTCCAACCCTGAAAGCACTGTCAGACAGTGTCGACTCCGGTATTCTCTTCAAGTGGTTCAGATTGGCCAGCCGCACGGTGACAGGGGCCTTGCTCCGCCCGTGATGGCGGAGCTGGAAACTCAGATGGCTCTCGGAGCTCTGTCCTGAGGACGGCATCCCATGGCCCCCCACGGTGGACAAGAATCCTCAAAAGAGCAATTGCACGACATAGACTGGTGGCTGCCAGAAAGCGAGATGATTTTTGGAAGGAGTGGCAGGCGGAAGTATAGGCTTGAAGTGATTGATGCGGGCGTTGCACAGCACAAGGACTGCGGGATCGCAGAGCAGCAACACATGCGTTGCTGGCCTGCAAGATGACCTTTAAGCAGAGAAGTGCACTCGCAGTACATGCGTTCAAGAAACATAATAGAGCCAATCAAATCAGGGATTATGTGGGAGGAACACAATGTGAAAAGTGTCTGAAGATTTATGATAGTTACACAGACCTGGTCAAGCACGTGAAGCGGGCCACCAATTGCTTCAACTTCCACAAGGAACTTGGTATCTTTGTGGAACGGCAACCAGGGGTCAACAGGAAGCCAACACAGGAAACATCAGGAAACTGTTGAGAGCACCATTCCTACAAGCAGCAGGTCAACATCCTCCGCATGCTGAACCTTCTGATGTGCCACAGGAACAGTACTTGATGCTGACTGCCAAGTGGGAAGCTCCTCTGTTGATAAGGAACCAGTGGTGTGGCGTAAGGACCTCAGGAATGCCACATTAGACACTACGCTCTATCATTAGGAGGTCATGCATCGCTTTTCGACATGGGCCAGCGATTGGTGGAGTGTCGGAGTGTCTCGTGGCAAAAATCAAAAGGTTCACCTATGCGACGACAGCGAATTGGTTCCTTATAGTGGTAATTCATGTTAAGACGAGACATCTAGCAAAGGATACTGTGCAGTTCTTGGAACGATGGATGGTACGAGACATCCTCTGGAACCAAGCCCAGACTTTGAAGTACTTCCCAACGCCAGTGGCACACCTGTTCTCAGGCGAGCGGAGAGCAGGGGATGAGCATTGAAACTGTTTCCGTGGACATCATCTTCAACCTGTTTCGTGGGGGAACTTGTTGAGACGTGATACTCTCGATTTTCTCAGAAGGGCTCTTGAAGGACGTGCATTGTTGGGCAACGGGTGGTCAAATCACAATCCTGGTCACAAAGAATCTTGTACTTGAACCAAAATAGAAAGCCTCCAAGCGGACCTTGGTAACAGGCTACTGGCTGCGGCGATTTTCCTTCTCTGGACAGCATTTATGACCAGGGATCGTGGCACCCAGCACAACCAAAAGAGGGAGAGTATAGACGGCATCTGGCGGTTGGCAATGTTGGCAACCGTCAACTGCTTCCTGTCAAAAGGTATCGAGCAGGGCAGATTCGGTAGGTTCATGCCCAAATCCAACTGATTTGCTGATCGTGAATGGCCTGACAGAAGCCAGGCCTTTTTGTACAGAGCGCACTACACCACTGCCCAAGGTGGGCAGGGTTGGGAGGGACAAAGATGGTCAATGGTGGACCAGCATTTTGAAGCAATATCCAAACTCTTGGACCTCTCACACGCAGCCAGAAAGGCTGTTCAGAAGAGACTCCAAGCTGATCCGCGAATGCAGAGTTTGATGAAAGGGCCGACATGGGTCCGGATTTCAGACCAGATGCAGCAGTCCACTGATAGTCCACCTGAAAGACCAATTAGTGCCCTTCGCGTCCCTTCGCGGGTACAACTGGACACAAACTGGGTCCACCCAGGTTTCGCGTGTCGCGTCGCCTTCGAGACGTGATCCGGTTGGTCCGGACCGGCGGGTTGGGAGGTCGCGAAGACCGAAGCTTTGAACCCTGGCGAAAGCTGCGGTGACCGCGAAGCTAAACACACTAAGCTGCTTCGAAAACCACTTTGCCAAGGCATCTGTGGCATCACTTACTACGCAAACAGCTGCCTGGCGCACACATCCATTGGTGCTCTCTGCCTCGAAAACCAGCCCATCGCATCATCGATATTCATTCGCGCCAACGGAGTCGTCACCAGTTCTTCAGGAGTCTCTGGGAACATCCGAGCAGAGGTGCTCAACGGTCTTTTCCATCAAGTCAACAGACAGGCAAAACTGGAGCAAGCGGGTCTTGTCCTTCCTTGGCGGTCAGCATTTGGCATGTCCCCGCGAAGTCTATGATCGCCCCTCCACTGAAGGGCCGGCGCCCATGGCTGGAATGCTGAGATGCAGCTAGGACTTGTTGTTGCTCAGTGCAACCGACCCTTGTCTTGCCTGGTTTTCGCCTTCTGGCTTGCTACAGAGACCTTCTCAACGATGCAGTTGAAATCCTTCACATGTCATTCCCAAGCCTCCTGCTGCCAACCGATGGACCAGCCTCGTCCGCCCGAGGCTTATGCTGAATGCACATGCAAGGAGCCCATAAGGAGCAAGAAGTTCACAATGGTTCACCACAAGTCAATCAGTTGAAGTACGAGGAACATGCTTCTGGGAGTCGGCATTCTAGTGCAAATCCAGTACAGCTGGGAGGAAGGGCTTCAAAGCTGTTTCTTTTTCCAGTGCAAATTTAGTACGGGAAGCAGCTTCTGGGAGCTGTGGCTTCAAAGCTGCCAGCTTTCAAGCGCATCAATTTAATGCAGGACACCCCTCCCCCCCAACCCGCGAGAGGTGAATACCGCACACCGAATTCCCATAACTATTCGGTCGAATCGCGCTTCGACCGGTCGAAACGCGAATCACTCCGCAACTCTCCTGGGACCGGATCCACGTTCGACATCTTAGGACCCCGAATCGTTCGACGGCGTGCTGTAAGGGGCTCCCCAGTGTGCTTCGAACGAACGAACTCTTCCCGTTCGAATCTCCAGTTCGACGAGTTTGGGCACCACCCAAGTGAAGGATTTTTTTCCGTCTTTTTATCACCTAAAGACCGTATAAACAATGGTTGACTGAACTCCCAGGGGTATTCAGATCTGTATATTAAAGCTAAGTGGGGACACAGCGTAGCCAACTAAAAAAGATCTGAATATTAAATATTAAATTAAGAAGGTGTTACGGCGTGCTATGTATACAAGCTACATTTTGACGTTATGGCTATCTGTGACCTAAGCACCTAGCGTTGGTATACGAGCAAATATACATTGAAGACAAAATATATACAGTTAAATAGCCAGCATGAAGCTTGTTTCAAGTCAAAATATGTAATGCATTATAGCTGGCTCCCATGATTATATCGACTGGCTGTTGCCACATCATCTTGAGAATAAAGTGGCGATCTATGGCTGAGCCAAATCTGGAAAGAAAGTAAAGTCACCACAGACTCCCGGAATGGGCATGTTGAAATATTGGCAAATCATCAAGCCAGCGACCTCAAAAAAAACAGGAATCATGTATCTCGCTGAAGCGAAGTCTTCACTTCAGTAAGGTCTTGGAGATCCAAGGTCTGGGAGATTCTGCAAGTCATCCATCCTTCTCTTTTCCTACTTTGCAGAACCATTTCAAGACCATTGGTCTTTAATGACCCATCGAACAATCAAAAGGTGAATGGACCATGCATGACCAAAAAGCCTCATCGGTTCCAGACCTGTCGTCGTTTCATTCGTGTCAGACCTCATCTTTCGCTCGCCCCTCCCGCTCGCCCGCTCCAACCACTCCGCCTCACCCGCAGCCGCACCGGGCTCCACGGATGATCCAGACCCCATGATGCTCTGAATATCGAAGTGAAAGGATTGATATGGATTGAAGATGGATATGGATGGATCATAGGCAAGCTCTGCTTGTTGTGAAAACACATAATGCAACAAAAGCAAAACTTGTGAGTGGTAGTAGATAAAAACACCACAAACTCTCCATTGTTCTTCTCTTGCAAGGCCGCAAGGCACCTTTGACTTGAAACTGCGGCAAAGCATCAACCTGCGGATCCAACATGGATGCTGCTGCGATCTTGATTTGTCCCATAGTTGTCCGATGAAGGTGACCCTCGCACTTTGGAAACTGCTTCTGGGGTGCTCAGTGCTATATGCTACTAGTCACTAGGTCACTAGGTGAGATCCCAACCAGCCCATGAACCAGACCAGATCCTCTGAGGTAGAGATGCTATGCACCCTCCAATATCTCTCCCATGAAACACCTAAAAAAACATACATTTCTCCAATGTCCACACTCTTTTCCAACAGACATCTACTAAGTCATGTTAACTTTCTACAGAGTCTACTTGGATCATGTTAATGTCACTTTATTTTCTACAGACTCCGCACTCACTTCCGAGTCATCCCGCCCGTCCTCCCCCCGGCGGTCCCGTGCCTCTTCCGATGCGTCTCGGCATCGCGTTGGAGCTGGGCCTGGACCGGTGAAACGAAGAGACCCACTTTCGCCACGACCCGGCCATAGACCATGGCCATAGCTAAACCGTTCTCCATGGGGCTCGTTTGTGGGGTATAGCTGCTATAGCTAGATCTTCCAGTCCCATGGACCCATTCACTGTCTGAGAAGGTCTTCTGGTGATCGGAGACACGACTGGTGATCGACTGGTGATCGAAGGGTCCAGTCGTACCGGTTCCGAGTCACATGGTCCAGCAAAGTTGTCGTACCGGTTCTCTGCATGCTCTCAGCATGGGACAATCTTATGGTAAACAACCCCCGGTAATCTTTGAAGGTGAATACCATAGATGGTTTCCTGTTGCTTTTGTTCACCAATCCTGGGTCCTTGACCAATCCTGGGTCCTTGCCTATCGAGGGATTCATCGGGAAAGTCTGGGACACGTTCACCCAAACACATTCATCTTACCCAACCAATGCAGGCCCCCCGAAAAGTCTCGGACTCCGACCATGGCTTCTGGCTCGAGTAAGCCATGTTTTGGACCGTTGATGTACTACAAACCATCGACCATTTAATGTCAACGCCTCTATCCCGTCCATCACATGGCTACTGACAATGCACCTTTGATGTGAACACAACCGAACTTGCTTTTTCACTGGGTATCCCCGAACTTACACGTCAGGACACGGCAGCCGCGGGCGTAGGTCAGGCAGGTTGATGTCCGCATGAGGCAAGTAGCTCAGCATGTGTCCAAGATCCCATATTAGGTTGTGTCTATCCTATTACCAAGGCCCGGTGGATGATGATGGGGCCTGGTGATTTGAGGCCGACATCTCTAAGTACGTAGTGATGTTCTTGTGAAACCTGACGGCTCTGCAGGTTTACTAGGACAAACCCAAACCGATACCGTGTGGGTCGGATTCCAGCGGCAAAGCATCCGGCGATGAAAGCTCCAGAAACTGGAGTGGGATTGAATCCTGGACTGGCTTGATTTTGCTTGGTCATACTATATTGATTGTGATTGCAAGTATATATTTTGTGTTTTTCTAAATCTGGTCAAACAGTGTATTCTGGCACAAAGGCCAAATATTTAACCCTGAAGTGCTGCTCATACACTTCATCTCACAGCGTTTCAGCTCAAGATTGCTGAGCTGTCCTTTCCCATAGGTGTGATAATAGAAATGTTCACCAGTCAGTTTAAGTACAACTTGTATTTCATTGCCAAAACAGCTCGACTGCTCCAGCTTCTCAAATTCTTGACAAATTCGAATGGGCTGAACCCGGAGTGTATGAAGGAACTGAAAGATTGGCCAAAGCTGTGCTCCAACTGAAACCTCAACAACACCAGCATCCAGCTGTTTGCTACGACCGGGCTGCCCTGCCATATCCGCTGCCTACGGGGCACGGCGGGTACAGCGGGCTCCACGCACTCTTGGTCTGCCTGCTAATCTCACGAGTCGCGCCTGCAATTTGAAGCCCTACAAATTCCCGGAAAGCTCTTCTCCCCTGTTTGACCTCATGCTTTCAGGGATGTTCACTTCAACAAAATTTCCTCTCCGCGGCCCTCTGGGCACCAACGCACAGTGTGGCGCTCGCTCTTGTTCCCGGCCACACGCACACACAGTGGCCCGTGTTAGGCCACTGCAACGATCTCCCCAGAGATCCAAATACCCCAGAAGCTGATTTGGTCTTACACACATTTGGAATGTCTAAAACTGTTCGGAAGGCTTTTGGCACATGAAGGGCATTGCTTCAGAGTCGGTGAGTACTTCAAGGATCACCCAAAAGAACCACTCGCTACAACAACAACCACTTATCCCTCATAGAACATGCTACCTCACACAAAATAAGGTAACAATAATATCAAGATATGATATGTAAGCACAACACAAATACCATTGACATTGACCCATATTATTGACCCTGCTTTCGTTATGTTTATTCTGTCTTTCTTTCCGCTACCCGGCTACCCTTCGCTGTCACTCCGTCGTGGGCATGGCTCCGGCGCCGGCACCAAGAAGCGTGGCGTCAAGTCCGGGCTCACGCTGCGGCCGCGGCAGGAACCTGTGCAAAACAATGTGAAAACATGTGAGATCACGTGTGTGTGCGTGTGTGTGTGTGTATGAAAACAAATGAACATCAATCCCCGCACTGGAGGTGTGTCCTAGTTTGTGTATTGAGTCCTACTTAATCCTATCTGTACATTGGACTGCTGTGGGGTGTGAAACACTACGGAATGAACACCTGTAGGTCCTTAGGTTGGAGGAGAAAAAAGAACACCACGCCCAGCACGATCTGGGAGCCAAAAAGGATCGTTTTGTTGGTGGTTCATCAACGGGGTGTGCTGCTATTGACTCCTTCTGCTGTTTGCGAGATTGGGGACCGCATTCAGGCATTCAGTGAAGGGTCTTGGCAATGAAACACATGATACAAACAGTGGTTCAGCATGGTCTGGTTCAAACGGAGAAACATAAACCAAAGGGAGCCCTGACTATCTCGTCCTTTCATTTCACCAAAGCATGGGTGGCAAATCCCATGCTCAATGTTCCAGACCGTCCAATCTTGAAAACACTTCATCACCAAAGAGCGTCTATTGCAAATCATGTGATGAATGGTTGGTGGTTTCAAACTAACTTAGAACAAGTATGAGTCCGTGACTGAGTCCGTGGCATCATCCCAAGTAAAGGTCGAACATGTAACATATATTATCTGAATCCACCACCCAGATTTGGGAAGACCCTCCAAAGTGCGTATCAATGATCGAATCAATACTCATCGATTTGAAATTCATCGCACACAAACTCAATCAATGGTGGAATCTTCTTCAGAGTTCAGCAGTCTTTCCGAACGACCCTCCAATTAGATCTTTCCCTTCGCCAAGTTGCTTCCAAGGACATGGCTTGGAAACCAAACAAACGCACATATCAGCGTACAAAGCCACTCCTCAAGATGTAGAGACCCAGAAGTCCCAGAAGGCAATGTAGAGCACCGGAGCCCTCCAATTGCTGTCTTTCAATCTTACTCACGTCATCCCAGAACCCCATCCGTTTCAGCTGTGTAGCCCTCTGACCGCTGCAAAGACCCCTGCCGAGACCGCTGCGCACTCCTCTCCTGGCGGTGCGCCCGCTGCGCGTCACGTTCGCGGAAGAGCTCCGCGGTCTTCAGCGCCACGAGTTGTCCCTGGTGGAGCCGCAGCTGCAGCTCCTGGGTGGCCTGACACAGCCCCAATGGAGAGCGGGGGGAGTGGCATGCTTTCTGATGGTTAAGACCTTCAGATATGTCTCCTTGGATTTGGAGGGGTGAAAAGCTGACCTTCAGGCTGCTCAAACACTGTTGTTGGTTGTTGTGAATCATGGGGATTTCGGCATGCAAGCCTCGCGTCGTCACCCAGGATTCCACATATAGCGACTTAGTCGTTGGGTAACTTAGGATCCTCCGGTAAATGGTTGTTCAGCTAAAGCTTGGTTCTTTGTCAAGAAATGCCTATAATCGTGCACCAATGTAAGTTCGAGATCTATCAACCTCAAAAAACATGTTAAAGCACTGTCAGTCTCCATCAACTGGTTCTTCAGATACCAGTAGGAAACAACAGTTCAACAATTGAAACTTGTGAATATACAAATAACTGACACCCAACCTTTTCTACCTGCGCAGGGCACGCACACACACACACACATGGACAACAGATCTTTCCAAGTCTGTTTTGTTCAAAGGATCTCTGTGATTCCCTAGGGCTCCAACCATATCCTCAGGTTCGGTGGTTAGACTCCCCTGGCACCCACCCCAGTCCCACCTTCTGAGGAGGTAGTTGGAGCCCTAGGGATTCTCTGCTCATCACGAAAACCAAATTAGTCGCCACGGGGTGTGTCATGTGTCGTTCTCATCGGTTCTGCAAGGACCTCCTCCGCTTGCTTCTTCTGCGCCTTCCGCGCACGACGCTGGGCTGTCCTGGTCGGCAAAAAGCCGTGTTCATCCAGCGGAACCGGAGCGGAGCAAATGGCTGGGTGGATGCTGAAGACTGGCCTGTATAGCAGCTGGTCCTTTGCATACCTGGTACTTAACACACGTCCGACTCGCACGCATCATCAGCTGGTCCTTACCAAAAAGGCCTTTGAGCTGATTCGTACTAAGAAATTCCTTTGTCTGTACCTGCTGGCCGGAAGTCTGCATGAGATATTGCCTGAAATACAGGTGGTGCCCGATAATGGATTTAGCTTTTGAGGAGTGACTACCCATGACATTCCATGACAGCTGATGGCAGGTGCATCGAAGATCATTGAAGCACTTCAATGGTATCATTGTCATTCATTGTCTCTCTGTCTTCTGTTTTTGCTCACCCTAGCAGCTGTCCTCACAGCCTCCGGACATGGCACCTGTCCCGTGCCATCCGCTGCAGCTTTCGCCTTCAAGCGATCCTCAGCAAAGGACGGAGAGACCATGGAGACACTCGAAGCATGAAATATGGCTGCTTGGCTTGGGATAGCTTGGGAACATATTGCACCAGGAAGTCATGAAGAGCCGTCGTTTAAGGAATCATCAAAAGACATCTGTGATTTTTATTGATATTTGTTATACTACTGTTGTCCATCGTACACGCCAGCGCCTTTCTTTGGCACACCCGGGGCACTGGCAAGTTTCCAAGCTTAAAATATCACAAACAAATGCGAACACGGAAGTGAAGTGTCTTATCGCTACGTACTAAACAGGAATCCCTTGGAATACAATACCACAGTTGATTGGTCATTGGTCTTTTCACCAGTGGCCTTTCAGAGAAACTTTCATGATACTCTACTCTACTGTTGATTGAAGAATCCTCCACTTGATTCAAGACTCTAAAATCAACTCTAATCATGTATTTGCATTTTTTACGTGAATCGCGCTGCATCAAAGTTGGCGGAGGAGCTCCTTCCGAAGAACACATGAAGAACATTCAGGAACAGTCATTGACATCCCAACAGTCCAGCTACGCCGAGCATCGCTCAACGCCTCATGCTTTCGTACCTCCGCCGCCCAGGACATCTGCCGCGCACTACTTCCAGTGCTCGCGCGAGGAGTGCGGGTGCTGCTGCTCGCGCGAGGAGTGCGGGTGCTGCTGCTCGCGCGCGGCGTGCGCGTGAGGGAGGAGCTGCTGGGCGTCCGCTGGCGCAACCAAGAGCCCGGAGGCTGAAGCTTGGATTCCTTGGATGCCGACATAGTTGAGAGATGCGGAATGGGGAACTTATGGGTTGCATTGAGGCGATGGGTAGTTTTATGGCCGAGATAGACTCGCTGATGCTACACTTGCCCTCCTCACTGCTCCTGGATTCGATGGTTAGTTTAACTATCGGCACGTTATATGCAACTATCGAGCGTGGCTTGTGACAAACCAACCAAAAGTAAAAGGATCCAACGATTCAATTCCTCTTGGTCCAGGCACAGTGAATGGTGGAAAAGCAAGCGGTGAAGCCAAACCCTCTAGCAATCTGTGGGACTGGAACCTTTCTGAACCCGGTTGGCAAAACTGGACTGTCCCGCACACACACACATTACAGCAGTTGAGGGAAGATGATATCTTTACCTGTCAGTTGGGATCATGGAACCTTCAACCCTCCCCTACCCAGGAAGCCCACGACCTTGGTTCCCATTTTACCAAAGAGCTGCACCGAACACACTTACTGTTCAGTGACCGTGACTACTGGGCCAAATGGAAGTCGAATCCATCTGACTGTTCCACCGAACTCCATCGGAGTCCCCGTCCGAATCCTCTGACGCTCCATGGTCCCCGCTCCCGGACTCGGCTCCGATCCCATCCCAAGGCTCCGACCATCTCCTCGCCTTCGGTGCCACGCTGGCGGAACCCGCGCTGCGGCACCGGTGCCGCGCTTCCGGAGCTGCGGAGACACTCTCGACGGCGGCAGGAGCATCCTGCGTGCCGCAGCCCGGAGAAAGGAGCGATGCTTTAAAGGAACATCACTTAAAACTGAACCAGTCCCAGTTGTTAAGATATACGAGTTCAAGTCGTTGCTCCCCAAATTTCAAGGACTGTGAGACTTATTGACTTATATAACATATCCCAAAGACTCCATGTATAGCATATATGCCTACATTGGGGTGGTTTGGGGGGTCAATGTAGGCATATATTCCATACATGGAGTGTCTGGGTATATAACATCAGTTGATATATTTATTAAGGAATAATGGTCATAATTATATTGAATATTGATTAAGAGCTATGAGTTCAAACTTTCATCCAGAACAGCACAACACACCTTCTCCCCCGCCTTCTTGCTCATCCCTCGCGCAGCGCACACACCAGCCCTCTTGCTGCCGACCTCCCGCGGGGCACTCGCCGCGGCACTCGGCGCGGCACTCGGCGCGAGGCCGCGCGAGCTGAGCCACGCCCGGGCGCGGCGGATAGTCTCGTCCGCGGAGCGGTCCGGCGACGGCGGCATGTCCAGAGGCCTGTGGTGCGGGGGGGCAGCTGGCCGCGCGGCACGGAAGGAGGGCTGGCATGCTCGTGAACCCTGGTGAACTGCTTATGGCTGAAACATGGTGAAACAGTCCTACTTTCCTTGGACTTCTGCTTCAGTCAACCCATTATATCGAGTGAGATCATTTCGAGACCAGGTCCACAGACCACAGGGCAATTCGTCCGCCGCCCTTCCGCGTTGCGGCCGCGGACACCGCGTGTCCGGCGTCCGGCCCTCGTGCCCAGCGGCAGAAGGTCCTCGAAGATGGAGGTCGTTTCTATGAGGAGCGGCTCCTGACGGGGGGAGGACGGTTTTTTTCTGGGGGAACAAGAAGCTACGAACGGTTACGAACGGGGCTCCTGGCATCGCGTCTCGAACGGAGCGATCGGACGCTACGACACGGGGCTTCTTGGCCTTACTACTGTTGGAACAAGAAGCTATACATAGTAACAAGTTTCCCTCGGACTATGCGACTCCGCGACCGAATGCGACTCGGCACAGGGCTAGTGTTATGTTTGGGCTGCACACTTTCCTCGGGGCCACGTTCCAGTTAGAACCATATATAGACTGCTCCTCTTGATGACTCTTTTCATGGGCGTTAGAGATCCAAAAGTTGAGCTGCTTGGGTTCCAACACTAAGATCCTCATCTTACAAGAAGTTCAAGAGCCAAACGCCCAAATGGCTTCAAAACCAGCCTCTGGGTCTGGGGTTTAGCAATAGAACCTCTGTGCTTTTATACCTGGAATAAAGAAACATATAAGTAACATTCAGAAACTGCTGTGGCCGGAGGTGTCCCACTTGTGTGGCAGTGGACATGCGGAAGCCTCACTAATCATCACAAGCTAGACATGTCCACTTATTCATAACAAATCCCTTGGGTCTTTTGTGAGATCCCAGCCATATGAGCAAATGGCAAACCATGGCAAACCCATCATCTGGTTGCCAGGACATTAGTGACAGAATCGGACTTTGCCCCTGATACTTCATTTAACTCCCTGCACCTCATGTGTCTTCGTCTGAATTGTCTCCTGAACAGACGAGACCTCCGCAACGTCCGAGTCTCCGATGGCCATTCTCAGCCCCTTCGATGTGAGAAACCCTGTGCTGGAGATTCTCAGACAAACCCCAGACACTCCATGTATGTATGCCATATATGCCGATCAGTTGGGGTGGTTGAAAGGGGGTCAATGGGGCGGCATATATGCCAGTCCCATGGAGTGTCTGGGAACTGTGAAGCCCAAATGTTACCCAAAACTCCGCACACCACGGCGCCCTCAAAGGAGAGGCGCGGCTCCCGCCCTCAACGACAACATCCACAACATCACAGCTGTGCTTCGTGTCTGAAAGCTGTACTGGAGATATTCTCAGACTATTTAGTGAAGCCCAACCAAAGACTTTGGACACAACCCACAACTCACAGCTGTGCTTCGCATGGCTTTGATCCGCCCAACTCCTTCGCCATCGCCTGCCTCACCTGCGAGGACTTCATCGGCAAAGGCGTCGGCAGCGGTGGGCTGGAAGCTGCTGTGCTGGGAGTGGTTGGCGTGTCCTGCACCAGGTGCAAATCATGGGAGCGCGTTCCCCCCAGCAGTGTTTACGTGTCCCTTCTATATTGTTCGAGCATGTTCGAGCATTAGTCTTTTGGGGTGCTTCCAGGTCGTTGAATTTATTTCACCTGTTATGTGATGCTCACAAGCTGCCTGTCCCCAAAATAACAGTTCAACAACTCCGAATTGCAAGAGAGGGCTCAGTACGCTTAGTACCCTAGGAAGCGTTGTCTGGAACCCCTGAATCACTGAATTTGATGGTGAGGCTTCACCCCTGATCTCCAACACCTTAAGGACACATTGGAGCTATGTACCAGCCCAGTAATACCCAGCAAACCAGACCAAGCACCACCACCACCTTGCCTCCTGCACCGCTGACGCTGCTTCCCACGCAGCAACCACGTCGCCGTCATCGTCGCACTGCGGCGCCGAAGACGACCGAGTTGTGTGTGACGTGCCAGGGGCGGTGGCGCTGATGAACTGCAAAAGGCCAGCCAGCACCTGACCACCAGCTTTGGTGGAGACGTTGCTATGGTTTCCAGCCTTCACGCAATAGCAATGGTGACCTAGAAGCAGGAGCCTACAGGGATTCATGAACTACTATATGCATTTAGATGAACTACTATATGCATTTAGTAAAGCCTGGAAAGTTGTGAAGTGCTTCACAAGCAGCTACATCAGCTACTAAGTTGATATCAATTCCCGTTACCAAAGGCTGGGTTGGGTCGGGATCAAAGGTCAAAGCCAAAATGTTCCGTTAACCCACGCCCACACGTATTCAGGTCAACGTCAAATATGGTCAAATGCAACCCCATATGCATCCATATGCGATTCTTCTATCTTCAGGTCAAGCAAACCTAAAAACCGGATCTTCAGGTCAAGCAAGACTTCCACACCTAGCTGCTAGCAGTGCAAACATCAGTTAATGAGATCACCGAAGCTCCACCCATCCATCCCATCCCCCATCGGTCGCCGGTCGTCGCCGGTCACGTCACGCCGGTCCCGACTGCGGCCTGGACTGCGCCCTTCACCGCATGGCCGCGCTTCACGTCGTCCGTGAGCTCCTTCAAGCTCTGGCGCACTGGGGCGCCCAGGCGCGAGCGGTTCAGGCCCAAAGAATCCAAGAGATTGCCTTGGTCTTCGGTGGCAAAGACGTCTGTCGACTCGGCGATGTCTTGCGTGAACAGGCAGCAGGCATCCAAGTTTGAGCGGCCATGGAATGTATGGTTTTGATGGAACAATTTCTTGTCATGTTCGTTTATCTGATCGGATTGTGTGTCTTTTCCGATGGTTTTCAGCACCTGAAGGTGCCCCATTTTGGCATCAAACACCGGCCTACGGCGGATCAACAGTCTTTCACTGTTCCGAATGATCTACCAAACGGGACAGCAGTTGTTTTATTGTTATTTATATATGATCGTTTTTTGGGTCTCCAAAAAACGATCCAACGAGATACCACCTTGGAATATGGTTTGATCTGGATGATGTTTGCAGGGTTGGGACACCTCATGCTATAATCAATGGGCTATTACATCGACAGCCAGGGATCTCCACATCAAGCAATGCTGTCACCAACAAACCAGCTTTGATGAGTTCAAGTGAACTCCTTAAGGGATCACGGATAGGGATCCCCCCTCCGCAGTGAAACCGTTTCCACTTCAACCAAGTGAAACCCGATCAGCCACTCTGCCGCGCCGCTGTCTCTGCGCCTTGCCGCGCCGCCTTTGCGCCTCTCTCTCCTTCGACTGCCGAGGCGCAGGTCTCCACGACCGCCAACGTGGCCTCCTGGGAGCTCGGCTGCCGCGCCAGGCGCAGCAACCGCTGCCACAGCGCTTCGAGGCCTCGGGGGAACCGGTCCGCGCCGACGGTGGAGCCTCGCGACGTCACGGAGCGACACGGCGACCGGTGTGGTCGGGTCGCTCTCCATGTTCGGAAGGAGCGTTGGCTGAAATTCCTTTGTAAGTTGATAGTGTTCATTCATGTTCATTCAGCTTGTCTGCTCAACTGAGTACCAGTAGTGTGGAATCTAGGTTGGCAATCTACCACAAAGGGGTCAAAAAACGGAATTCTCACACGCCGTCATCTGACAAAGCCCTCACAAACAAGCAAAGGGCGACAAACAGAACTTTGCCCTTCTTGACAGGCCTGACACCTGCATATTTCAAAACCCTTGAAGATGCACGGTGTATACATTCATGAACAAAAACATCATTGTTTCTGTGACAAGCGATTTGTCCGACATGCCAATTCGTAGTGACAACCCATACCCACAACCATAAGTGTGGGGGCTTCCATGGGCTTCAAACATATATATATATATATGAAGAGCTTTCAAGCAGCAAATCATCCCTTGCTGGAGTTTGTGTTTAATGGACTTACAATGTTTTATTTTGTGTTTATAATCCATGTATATAATATATCCATGACAATCCTTATCCAACCGCACCAAAGCCACCTGCAGCACCACCAAAAGATACCAAATAACCACAGCAAGTGACGTTGGTCGATGAGCTCCTTGGAGGTCTTCAAGGGCTCCTTCAGTGTCTCCAAGACCTCAACTCTTTGCCGCTGAGTGTGGCGCGGGACCAAGTCTTCCGGGTTTGTACATGTCTTTGCGAAACCCAACCTTTTTCCCCTGCCGTGTGAGCTCCGACCCACTGCGGAACAAGTCGTAAAACATGTGACCAGTCTACCCACAATATAGAACAAGAGAAATATTGAGATCAATTGAGCATGCATAGCTGGGTGATGTAAGAAGCCTTTTCACAACATCTATCAGAAACCTCTGCCTCTGCCTGGCGAGTTCCTCAGGTCCATCAATCGGGGTCACTCCTGGAAGGAAAGTCCTGAAACAGCGTGCGGAAAGGAAGAGAGAGAGCGCTGGCGCCATGTTGAGCGGAACTCGGCGGCACCAACGGAGCGCTTAGAGGATGCCCCCCCTCGACTCGCCCCGAATCTCGGTCGCGGATCGGTGCAACGCGGTCGCGTGATGGCAGGTGCAGGTGCAGTCGGTCCAGGTGAAAAAACCACGGTCCAACAGAGAAACTGTTCCAAGACTCCCTGAAACCCATGGTGGTTACATGGAGTGAAAAGTACAAGGCACGGGTCTTCGGAGTGAACATGGTCATGAAAAAGGCAAGGGGCAAAACATCAAACCCATCCATGGATCATCTATGGATCTATTTTCAGGGAGCGTAGAGGTATCATCATTTGAGATCCAGGATCCAACGGCAACCTCTTCCACAAATCTCCACCTCTGAGAGTCTTCCAAATTCGGCTTTGCATAGAAATGAACATGGGGGGGCTCCAGCAGTACCTCTTCAGGAGGCGTTTGGACCCCTCTGGCATCCACCCCAGTCACACCTTCGAAACGGATGTGCTGGTTCACGCCTTTCCCAAAAGCAAAGGTACTCCATCCCTATTCCCCACATATCCCGTGCTCCAGTTGCCCTGTTTCTTCACCAAAAGACCTTCGACCACTGCGCCGCGGAGGCTGCCTTTTGATCAGCGAAAAGCTCCTGGAACTGGCAACATGGATGCGGATAGATGGCTGTTTGGTACCGCCAAAGACGGCGGTGCATATGGCCGTGTGTCAAAACCGGGGGACCAGCCGGTTGACCGCGGGTCAAATGAACAGACTGGACTGCCGAAGTCAAACCCTCTAGGATTGAAACGGGCTCAGGGTCTTGACCGACTGCCATATGTAGAGCGGGCCTTGAACCATAATTCATCTTGTGAATATGTGGTCTCTCTCTCTCGCTTAAAAATCCGCAAAACCTTAGTGCAGTATAGTGCAGCGCAGTAGTAGATTGTCTCCAGCAACCGTAGCTTATTAGAAGAGTGTCTGCGTGCACTGGGTCCAGTGGTTCAAACAGTGCAAAGCACTGAAAGCAAACACATCCCCATTGGCAGGATCAACCTTTGAATCAAGCTTTCTCAAGGCGACAAAGAAACAACGCAAATCTGTATGCTTTGTGCCTTTGTGCCTTGTTCATTGTTCAGGTGTATGCTCATATTGTATATACAGCTTTCTCAGGCTGTATGCTCATATTGGTCATATTATTCATTGTAGACCCTCAGCGTCTATATAGTAGACCACAGCTGCTTTGCACCTTTTAGTACCCCATGAGCGCTACAATTGCGCTGCCCTGGCTACTGCAGCTTTGCGAGGAGACGTCAAAGTGCTAAACACTTTGATATGGACAATCATCCTGCAACACATAGTTTCAACAGATTTCAATGTCTATGCAACAGCCAACCATTTTGGAGATGGGCGCGGAGCTTAAATCTCGGTACTACCAGTGCGGTCTATGAATCGCTGCCGTTTCGACGACCTACCACAGCCTCTCCATGTCATTTCCAGTAAGAAACACCTGAGATACTAAGCCCCCTCTGCTCTTTCGGTTGGCCAACACATCCGTTTCACCCCTGGCACCAAAGCGTTTTCCGCGCGTCCACCAAAGACCGCCCCAAACGCCTCTGCTCGCAGCAGGAAGCGCTCTGAGCGGTCGATGGACTCACCTCGGTTGTGGGGGGGTAATGACTTGGCTATGGCGACCAGGCCTGGCTCAACATGACCTGGCTATGGCTATGGCTGTGACTGACGGTCACTGACTGCTATGACTTCCAAAAAGTGTGGCGAACCTGGCGAATCTGGCTCACTAAGCCCCGCTCACATGTGTGGGGTCGTTTGTTTTTTTTTTCCTTTACACTCAAGGTTTTGGGATGGTGGACTGTGGAGCGTTCTCCACCCAATGTCACTAGAAAATGGGGATGGGTGCACTGTTGATTTGCACTCAGAATGGATTTAACACTCAGGGTTTTACAGATCGCCACCCAAATGGAGATCTGTGAACTGTTCAATGTCGGAAACTCTTGAGACTTGCCACTTCTTGGAACCGGGATGTTGACTTTCAGAGCCGAGCTGGGACGTTCTCATGGAGTCAAGGGAACTATTAGGAACTCCCAAGCATCAATTGGACATATATATATATATATCAATGGACATTTTAATGGAAAACGCCACAAAACTGACTGGTCTCATCTCTGATCTCCGGGAAGCCCCGAGTTCAGCTGGTCTCATCAATGTCCTCATCTCTGTCTCTCATCCCGAACAAGTGGCGCAGCCGAGGAAACTGCCTGGGGTCGAGGCAAATTGCAAAACACAAGATCTACAAATAGTCGAGGTCCCTGTTCGAGGACGGCAATCATCATGCCATCATCAATCTGTCACAGTGTTGTTCTCTGTATTTTGACCGTCCAGCGTCTCCCTATATATTTGAATACCAGGAGTCACAACGCTAAGGGTGGATTTTAGTCCCCAGTCGTGAATGGATGTGACAGGGGCACCCCGACTTCCTCCGTTCGTTCGGCAACCTTTGTGAGTCTTGCTACACACCGATGTTCCCAACAGCCGCGCCTCCAAAGCTTCTCTGAAGCCACTAGATGGTAGGCAGCCACCGTCGCCGTCGACCGTTCTAACCTCGCAGTCCCAGTGGACTCGACATTTGAACATCCTCCATGGGAGCCTTGCAATTTAAAGTTAAACTAATATGACAAAGGAACAAAAAGGCCACACAAAGGATTCCTTCATGTTTTGAAGAAACCTTTGAGGTTGTTGTCTTTATATATATATATATATCATTTGCTGTGGTTGTGGATGAACCTAAATTGGCTCCACGCGCCACAGCCACCACACACACACACAGCCACCACGACGCCACCACGACACCTGTGCCATCTGCCGCCATGGCACAGGAAGACCTCGTAGAGCCCATCGGAGCGCACGAACAAGGCGTCGCACATCGCTCCATGATGGGATGCCGAGCCGACACGACACACGTCACGCGACGAACGTGTTTGTGCGGCTGAGCCAGGTGGCCACGTCGTGGGCGTTGAAGCAACAGTTCTGCCACGGGAGACCGGTTTTCACAGTTGGTGACCTACGTTTGGTTGAGGAGTGTGGTTGAAGAGTGTGGTTGGTTCAACTACAAGCACTACAACCACTACAACTACAACCACTACTGTGGTTGGTGACCACAAAGCACATCGCGGTTTGGTTCGAGTGGTTGTTGAATGAAGCAAGGCATTCAGCGAGACATCCGTCAGGGTGTTCTGCCATACTGTCGTCCATCACATCAGGGTATGAGGGTCCTGAACGGTTGGTATGAAAGGTATGACTACTTATGATCACAACAAATAGATACTGATAGATACTGATAGTCTTGCTATGGTTATCATACAGTGTATACTGTATAATCCAACCATACCATAAAATACTATAAATTAACTACTAGCTGAAATGCTAGTCCATCACAAGGGTATGAGGGTACTGAACGGATACATTATGATATATTATGATACTTAACTAACATTAACTAACTGGATAGCCTGAAGTCAATCAATCCAGCTGATCAGTCCACCCCTGGCCTCGCACCGCCGCAATTCTCCCACTTCCACGCGGCTGCCTCGCACAAGACCGAACAACGGCAAGCCCACTAAGACCACGGCAAACCACAAGGAGGGAAAGCAACACCCCTAACAACAGCAGCATGAACGCGAAGAACAGCAACAAGTAAATAAGCGCCTTGATGCGATTTGTACTGTTATGGTGATGACAAACGGTCCCCACTCCCCGCATCATCCATCGCCCAAGCACTTTGTGGAAGGCATAGCTGGCTGCTTTGGTATTCGTATCTCGTCAAGTTCGATCGATTATTTTACATGATTCTTCGTAGGATGGGATATATCATCGCCATGGTCGGTGCCACCGCCACCTCAGCTGGCTATAGGTCCAAACACAGCTGCCTAGGTCGGGTCCACAATCTCTGAAAGGGGAATGCAGCCGACCGCTCCCGACTCCCAGGTGTCACGATGGTGGCATATGGACCTAGCCACTTGTTGGCCAGCTTGAATGTGTTACACAGGTTGGCACATGGCGGTGGCACCAGACCGACCGGGCACGTTAACCTACATTGGTAGTCTTCGTCCTTCACATATATAGTGGGCTGGTCGGGCGAACCAGGTGGGTTGAACGACCCATGTTGGCATATTGGATTCTTGCTTCGTCATCTTTCCAATGGAGTACAGCTTGAAGATGCTTGAAATTCTTGAGGGTTGCAGTGTTTTGATGGGCTCGCGGCTCGGGCAAAGTACCGATAGTCGGCCACACACAAACGACATGGGCATGGGCGGCATGGGCTCCCGTCAAAGCGCCCTCAGGGAGAATTAAAACCAAACGCTAGGCCATGCTAGGCCTCCTCTGACTCCACGTATTCACGAAGGGAGAAACAAACCCGTCGTGTGAAAATCTCCCAACTGCAGCCCTTCAACATGCCATTCTCCCAAAAGAGTGCCTCGGTCCGAGGACGCCTGTGTTGCTTTTCTCCAGCAACAGTGGATCCCACTTGCCACTATATAACCGGTTGGTTTCGTTCGGTCTACGGTTTTGGTCTTTGGAACCACTGGTTAACACAGTAGGGGTAATACTGGATTCACTGCGTAGTATAAACGTCTTTGACTTACAGTATTTGTTCGATTCCAAGTCCAGACTTTGCTAGTCTTCGACTGCATCTGCATTCTGCATCTGACCTCAAGAAACGATAGACCGCCCACCCGCGAACCATCGAAAAGGTCATTAATCCCTCGCCTGCGGCATTGATGGCTGCTTGCAACTCAGCCTGAGCAAGGGCATCAACATGTCTGGTTCCGGGCTGAGGACTCTGCAGTGGATCAAAACCAAACCTCTCCGTGCACTGAAGTCATCAGCTGGTATCCTCCCTCTAGTGGCTGGTTGATAGTGGAAATATAGCAAGGCGAAGCTTTCATCTCCACACTAAGGTTCTCTGGCTCACCTGCCGATGTTCCCCCATGTTCCCTCCTACAGTTGGTGGTTGTGAAGATTATGAACATGGCCTTAAATTTACTCTTCAACACTAGCTTCTGAGGTCGTTTACAACCGCCCAAGCAAATGTATTGTTTTGTAAATGTCGCCCGTCTTTTACCTGCGGCCCTTTCTATGCCCAAAGGTGTATGAAACCTCCTTCGAAAAGAGTGAGAAAAGCTGCAAATGTTTAGTCATTTGCTCGAGTTGCAACCTGCATAAGGCCTCTATGGATGTGGACACAACTCCACTCCCAATGGGTTATTTCTTCAAGTTTACAGGGGGCAAGCATTTTAGGATACATTTTTTGATCTGTTTAGCCTTTTGTCTTCAAAGATGCTCACAATTACCCAGTCTGCAAAGAACGCACCTCATTTCTCCATTGCCGACCCCAGCCGATCAGTTCAATCTTCCATCGGGTGGCACATGCAACGGGCTCAGGCCCAACCCATAGCCCAACGGCTCAGGCTGAGATCCCCCTGCAACGTCCACCGCCACGCGCCGGGCATTTCGCACCTGCAGCGCTTGCAACGAGTCCCGACCTTCCACTGGTCCAGAGGATCCTGGTGGTGGAGTAAACGAATGTCCTTTGTCCGAATGGGCTCCATGTTTGTTTCGCAAAGGATCACAAAGGCAAACACAACTATAGGCAAAAAAAAGGCAAGTGTTGAACGTTTTCTTACTGCCTACACGTCAATCAACACATAATGGTTCTTATCAAATTCCACATGACCAAATTCAATGAATGAAGCTAATAACACAACTGTGAATGAAACTAGGGACAACTCAAGTTTCGCAACCTTTTTGCCCACGTGGTGTCTCCATCTCTCAGGACTTTGCTTGGCCTTCATCATACAATGCTCAATCTATGTATCTAGCTCCTTTGCACGTTGCACACATGAGCGATGCTTTAAAAAGCCTCGGCCCCTGCTTGCAAGTGTGTTGTGGGGACGTGAATCCGTGAAGACTCAAGACTTGGATATCATCCTTTCAAGTCTCAAACCCAGAGGTGCCACTGTCTCTGCAATCCACGCTCGATAGGTGCAAAGGTGTATCAGGACGTCGAGCATGTATGAGGAGGGCGACTGGATATGACAGGCAATGGCCCTGCAGACATTAAAGGGTCAAGATGGGTCAAGGGGGGCCAGGAGTACAAGAAGAACTCACAATAGAACATGTGGCTTCTTAATTGATCTCATGCAGAACTAAACAAGATGTTCATGGATGTTTTCACACATTAGATCGCGATGTACCGGGCGCGATGGAAACGAAAGTGTCCTCATCTTAGCTCCTTCCCACTCCAACAATGCCCCTTTTTTACCCGGCTCTGGGCAAGGTCGTGTCCAGCGAAGAAATCAGGTTTCACAATTTAATTTAAGCCAACATGAACTCCGAAACTATCCGAAATTCATCAAAAATCATCTTTTTAAGGTACTCTTCCCTTACTTACTCAAAGGGCCCAGCGAGCTGCCAGGGAGCTTTCAGCGAGCCTCCAGCACAAAGGGCCGCCCTGCACCCAGCATACGAACATCGATGTCCTAGCCAACAAGTGGACGTTTGTGTGGGATCCCGGGCTAACTCTAGGTGAGCCCAAGAAATAGTCTGGGGACGTGTGAAAACTACAGCCCTACAATGCTCTTCAGTACTCCGTGGTCCTATGTAGTACTGCCTATACAAAGCTATTGCCTGAGAAACTTAGATCTCGCTCCAAACATCAAAAGATTTGGGATGCTTTGGTCCATTTTGGCCAATTCTTTCAGAACGCTGCCACCAGTGGAGTGAACCGTCCGTCCGTCGTGACAAAGGTCTGTCCGTCCATCACCTAGCTCAGCTGGCCGCTGGCCTCCCGCCCCTCCGCGTGAAAGCGGACCTGCCGGGGATGCTTTGGGGTGCCCAAATGGACGGCGCTGTGGTAGTAGCGATCATGCGTCTGATAGTCCGATTAGCGGAAAAGTCGCCTGCAGTGTGGATAGTCAAGTTCTGGCCGAACTGTTGGACATCGTAGGCTAGAAACCTCTCAATACATCCAGCAAACCAGCTATTTCCCCCCCAGGTAACACCCAAACTTGGCTGAAGATTGCAATGGACAGCATGATTCCACTCCTACTCAGTGTGAGTGGCTGTGTGGAATGTCATGTATCCAATATGCTGTTCAAATCCCTCTTAAACCCATGAGAGGCTGGTTCATCCCCTAACTTCACTGGACAACTTGTTGTTATTTTAGGAGTTGCGTTTACAGGAGACACATGTTTCATCATTTGTTGATACAGCTATTTTATACAACTATTTAACTATACGTATACCATTTCTAGAGGCCTTACTGGCCATCACTAACCATCACACCCACTGTTGCAAGCTGGTGGCAAGGTCCAAAGTAGGTGTGAATCGTCTGTTTGGGAGTTGTTTCGTTCAGTAAAAGAAGGTGCCGATCCTGTTGAGGCAACCAAATAACTTAGCACTGTCCGGCCCAATTCCGTTGTGAACTACTTTGATTGACCAAAGAAGTTCACAAACTTGCTTGGGGAAGAGAAGGTAAAAGTGATGCCCTATAATCTGTTACCAGTCCTTCGAGTTGAGTACCCTTGAGGACGGGACGGGGTGTGTGTTACGATAGCGACCAAGAGGTACATAACTTGTTTTTACACACGTGACACAATCGTTTCCCTGTATTTCCGTGAGTCAGGTGTCCGTAGAATCTAAGACTTGCTTCCCCTAGTTCTGAGTGCCCCCAACAAAAGCTGAACATCAGAATTCAGGGGCTGCACAAGCGATTGAATCAAAAGGAAACACTAGTAATGCACATGGCAAATCTACACAATGAGAAACCAAAGCAACTCCAATGTGTTCTCCCAAAGCCCCTGTTATTCCCAAGCCTCTGTGCCGTCTTGTGTAAGACAGCGCCCTTCGCTGCGCCTCTGAGGCGCCCAAGTGTTTGGCTACCGGCTGGGCCAAGTCTTCCTGACACTGAGGAGTGGGGTCACCAGCGTCGCCGCCGACAACGCAAAGCGCTGGTGAAAACAAAAATTATTGGCTGGATAAAAGGAAAGCAATGGTGTCGGCTGGCTAGCTTGGTCTAGTTTATCGAATGGGTTTATTAGTAACTCACGAACTAGGCCTCCATGAACAAGTGGCTAGAGGGGAGGAGTTTATCTGGTTCAGGTAGATAGACGCACCATATATAATCGTAATTAATTAGTCATCCTGAGATTGTAGAATGTGGAACATGCCAGTCAGTGTAGCAGAATAACCGTCCTATAGAACATTAAACATCAAACACAGACTTGTCATTTCATATTGTTGTCTGCGGGAGCCTGGCTCTGTAATTAAAGGTCTTGACAATGAGCCGTTACCTACTGTAGTGGGCCAGCAAACTCCCTTGGTCAAACATCGGTCGCATCCTTCTTTCGGACTTCATGTAATGTCGCGGTTTCCCGACCAACGCCGGAAGCTCGCAACGGTGGTGGGATTCCCTCAAATCCTCGCTGCTGGTGAGACTCTGTTCTGTCTGAAACCCAGGACGGATCAAACAAATAGCCGTCAATTTTGATCCATTCTTGTTGCGGTAGTTGTGTCGATCACTTTGCAACCATGGGACCATGGGGATCAAGTGTGAGGTAGAAGTTAGCAAATGACACCTTGAGAATCCGGGATCTTGTCATTATGGAAGGTCGGGTGATTCTGAACATGCCCGTCCCAGGTGGCAGTTCTAAACAGTGGCTAGGTCTGTCTGGCAGACTCTATCCTACTCGGTCTCCATTTCCTGACGCTTGTGCATGATAGACGATGAAAGAGCGCCATTCTTGCAAATCCAGCAAACAAATAATAACAATAATACGACATTCACCGCCAACAGGGCAAAGAAGGCCACAACTTCGTTCACAGGTGCATATCCGCAAGAAGTCGTGGCCACTGTCAGGCCCAGAAGGCCATAGATGATCATTTCGATGTA
Organism: Durusdinium trenchii; assembly: GCA_963970005.1. Taxonomy (NCBI): domain Eukaryota; class Dinophyceae; order Suessiales; family Symbiodiniaceae; genus Durusdinium; species Durusdinium trenchii. The sequence continues at coordinate 2,645,475 of CAXAMN010003335.1, forward strand.
TCGGCCAATCAAACAAAGAAACCACGCACGTTTCTCTGATTGGGATTTCTCCGGGTCCGCCACTTGGAAAAATGAAACAGGCACCAAATGTCCGAACAACAAATACGAGCATCCCGTCTCAGAACCACCTGCACAACAAACGAGTGCAGTGAGGCCTACCAGGAAGAGCACCGCCAGGGTGATGCCGATGGGCCTCACGGCATCGGACAAGATGAATGCGTACGCGGAGGCACGGAGAAGTTGATCCGTTGCCAGGAAGAAGAACACCAGGATCTTCTCTTTCAGATCCAGAAATGAATATCTTTTTGCGATTCCGTAGCTGAGGGATGATGCCGAGACAAGTGTAGAAAACACATTCACAAAGTGTCCGTGAGCTCCGACTGCAAATAGGATGTAGCTTTGCAAATATAGTTGGGGTGCACATTCTGTGAGCTTCACAATCACATCTCTCAGCATTGCTGGAGTCGCTTCACCGTCTCCTTTGTCGTTCGGGTCATCATCTTGGGTGGCCAGCCACACATCGCGGACATAACTCAACTGGCAAAGAGACACAACGCCCCATGTCACGGAATCAGAGAACCCACCGTAAAAACAGGCCTGCACAAGTGTCGAGACTACCAGCAAACTCAACCCGATCCCAAACCACCACCAATGAGGTTGGCACAATGCCTCTTCCTCGAGCGTGATGGTAGCGTTTGTGGTGCTGTTCGTTGAGTTTGAAAGAAACACGTCCTGATTGTTGCAGGAAATCGTGAGGCTGTTATTGGTGAAGCACCCATAGCTTAGCACGACGATGACCTCAGATTTGACAAATGCTTGAAAGGTTAATATACGCGCGCAGGTTTCGGGCACATAAGCGAAACAAAACAATCCCTTCAGGCTTCAGGAGGAGGTCTGGTATTGCTACCAAGAAACATCTGTGACGATGTCCAAATAATTGAGCCCCATGTTCACAAGGCGGTCAGCTACCTTCACCGTCTTCGGGTACGACTCCTTCATCTCCATGGCTTTCGCCTTCATCTCCGTAGCTCTCTTCATGGCTTGTGAACCTCAATCGAGCGGCCCCGTACAGTTCCTTGGGAAGCTGACGACTCTTGGGCCATGCTGCTACAAACAGGCTCGACATGGCTCAGCATGCCCCACAAATATGTCCTGTTGGTGGATCAAAACCTGTACCAACCAAAGTCGTGCTTGTTAGAGATTTTGTTGTGACTGAATGTCTCAACATGTTTCAGCAAAGGAGAAAAAAAGAGGAACCATTGAGGAGGGAAACCATATTTATCAAAACAACAGCTCACTCCATCCACCTAATGCTATCCTCCACAACACCACAACGCCAACGCCACTGCCAGCGCTGTCTCTGCACCTCCACGGAGCCCTCGCCCTTACGTTCGCCCTCGATGAGCCATGGCGACTGCGGGAGCCTTCGAACAAGAGGAGGCGTTGGTTGCCGTCAGAAGGGATGTTTTGGACAATGCAAGGTTGGGTAGATCGGCATATCTTCTTAATAAACTATATATTAAAAACTATTAATATATATATATATGAGGGATGGTCAAAACTCCTTATTCTTCTTCAGCTAAAAAATGGACGTCATCGGTTTTGAGGTGGACCTTATCGTTTTACAGCGTTTTGAGTTCGTCGCATACTTATGACCATATACAGCGCTGGGGTTATCGGTTTTGAGGTGGACCTTATCGTTTTGCAGAGTTTTGTGCACAAACCTACCCCTCTTTACTAAAGTGGTCTTCGCATGTTTTGACCGTGGCTCATATATATATCTATCATACATTACATAGCACTATATAACACTGAATACCAACGTGATGTCTGCTACTGCCATGTTTCGTGCGAATGTTTTGTCTCATTTCCGGCAACAGTGGATAGGATTGCTATTTCTGAAGAGATGCCTTAGTTTGCCTCAATCCTTCGTGTACCAGGACCATATAAGCCACCAACCGCAAGTTTGACAAATCTGGAAACAGGTGGAGTTTGGACAAAACTTATTCCAGGTTTAGGTCCTCAGGTGCTTTTCTGCGCCCAAAATAGAGATGTGGAGGACAACGGAGAACGGATCTTGATTTTATTCCTTCTGGAAGTAAGGTTGAGTCGTACCATGTCGTACCCTACTTCCGATCCCAAATGGTCTGACATTACTCGCCAGACCTACGTGTTCCCATCACAAAGAAGGGTGATTAGAACCGACAAATATGGATCTCTGTGGCTGTCCACCCCTCTTTGCTTCCGGAGAGTCACCCTGATTAGCATTGACATCTCTGCACGCAATCGTGGGATCTGTGTCAACATCATTGACAAACAGTTAATCACCTCACACAGGTGCTCTTCATTCGATGCGTCGGTCTTTTGAACAATCCCCAGCATGTGATGGGTTAAACATGCTTAAACAATTAACAGGCCAGCCGTGGTTGCTGTGTCCTCTTTGTCTGTGGATAGGGCCTCGATCTTTTCTTGGCACGTGATACCAACAAAGGCTGACTATGGACTATCCCATAGATAGGTACCCCAGTAGGATCCTTTTTCAGGTCACTGAACCTTTCTTGGAAAACACCCGTTGCAGGTCTTCGCGACCTGCTCTTCGCCCCTCTCCTCCGTGAAAGCTTCACGTAACGGCCGCGGAGGAAGATTCCCTCCTGAAGCAAAGCAAGGCACACAAGCATTCTGGATGGGAGTCTATCAGAACATAATAGAACAGGGTTGAACAATTTAGAGCATTGTCCATTTACTTGGGGGTATGACTTTGTCAAGTTCTGTGTGAATTGTTGATGGATGTTGGATGGGATTGAACACTGAGCATTCCAAATCCCACAAATCCTACAAGATGGCTCAACTCCCACAAGCTGCATGTAGATAGGACATAATAGTGCTGTGATGCGGGGTGCCTTCTTGGGGCCCTTTACAATCTCTATGACTCTATGAAACACAGGAACGTACAATGAAGCAGCCATTGGGATAACCCCCTGACCACATGTGATGAATGGTTCATTACTGTCCTCATCTGAGATCGGAAGTTCCTCGTGATGTCTAAAGGTAAACATACTGCTTACATGAAAACACCTCATATTCATGTGTGTTATTTGTTCACCTATATGACTCTATGAAATTCCTTCCGGCGGTGAAGGCTTTTCAAGCATCATGCATTCCCAGCCTAAACCTGGTACACCCTGCAACAAAAGCGCACAGATACATATCGCATCATATCGCTATACGATGCTATACGGCTATACGATCTACCTTTAAGGAGTCATTTAGCAACAAGAAGTGGTAGTGAGACAGAATTCGGATGGACTCCTATCACCAGTGAGTCCATAGTTTGATCATCCACGCCTAGTCTGCTCTCCCACCTGTCGGCTGATCCGCCACTGCAAAGTGGCGCTCTGGGTCCCATCTATCTCGAAGCCTGGGAGATGATCCAAAGAAGCATCATTGGACATGAGACACACACACAATGTGAGATTCTATGCTGATTGCTTGGGGAATCCTCACTCCCAACTGGCGGGGTTTGACTATTCTTAATACAGGTCTATGATTTGACTTAACAAAGGTGAAATGGAATGTTCTCACTTTTGATTGGCGTGTCTTTATTGTCACCTTGTTTAGACGGTTGTTGTGAGTGTTTTTTTTCCTGTTACAAAGCTCGGAGATTGCCCTATCTCGCAGACCTGCCAGTTTCCGTTCCAAACAACAAATACTCTGCATATACTCTGCAAGAAGACATACTCATGGTCGATCTGCTAACAAGTCGCAAGCGAGGCAAGCGCTGCTCTCAAGAATCTCGATCGAACATTCCAACTCAACAAATCTTGGTTCCCAAGCATTACAAACTGTATAAAGCGACTGACAGAGCAGCAAAATTTGGAATATCACACTTAGAACTATCTCCCGGCATACTTTCTAAAGATGTTCTTATCAAAGTGTTGTTCTAAGTATGTGTCCGTCACTATCCAGTATGGGCCTTTCAGTGCATTACAGCTGGACTCACGTGAGTCATGACTCATGTATCCCTGCCGTTTGCATGCTTCTCAGTGTCCTGGGATCATCAACTTCTGTCATGGTCCATTCCACACCCATGGATAGCTCACATAGCTGGATGGATAGTAGTGTTTGAACCCAACACCCCCGTTTTTTTGTCCATCGCCATACACAAACCACCTGAACGATCCAACCCTCGCTGAGTGAAACTTGACGGAGGTTCATCGACCTTTGCCATTTCTGAAATATTGACCCGTAGCCCATAACCATCTGTTCCCAGGAGAAACGCATAGAAATACACTATTACCCTCAAAGCCTGCAACATCCTGCCAAGACTTGATTATATAGATCCTCTGAACAGTTTGGACCAGCTTTAAAGGGAACTGTTAGCGACCTTGCGTAAGTGTATGTGACATGGACTTTGTTTGGATCTACAGCTTGCATCTGTTTGGCTATGCTGTCTGATGTCTGGTATGAATCAGTCCACCCTGGGTGCCTTGCAAGGCCCGGACATAGGATGTTTAGCTGTTGCCGGATGGCCATAAAAGGGAACAGCTAGTTGAACCAACCCCCCCAATCTCCCAGCCAGGGCATTCAGAATGGTCATCTCTCACCGGCTTGCCAACTTTATGCCAACTTCGCTGTTCCCGGCTGTTAAGAGTGAACATGAGGACCAGCTGGTTAAACCAAGCCGAATCTCCCAGTCAGGGCGGACGGTCTGCCCCTCCCAGGTCTTCCCGGCCTTCCTTCAGGTCTGCCAGGCCCAGCTTGCTACACAGCTCCTCCGGTGTAAGGCCTTCCAGTGCCTCTCCGAGCCGACGCAACGGACGAATCGACCTCGACCAGTCGACCGACCAGTCGACGCATCTGGCTAAGCTTCCACCCTGTCGCACACGGGCGACAAGGCCCGCCTTCCTTCCAATGGACGGTTCATCTTCATGCACAATGCGTTTTGTGCTCTTGTTCTTTCACTTTTGTGGCAGGAGCTGCACATTTACTGCACAGATTGTAGTGCCGATCCCGGAAGTCACCGTGATGAACTCAAAATTGTTCTGGCTCAATCTGGCTTATGAAACATTGCTGGGCATCTTCGTCCCAGAAACTTCACACTACCAGAATTTGCATGAATTTGCCACTTATGTCCGAATCCAAGTTACAAGTTGAATCCTAGTTATTTACATTAATTGACCAATAAAATGTAAGAACTTATTCACTGCCTCCCTCCGAACCCGCACCGCACCTGCACGATACCAGCAGAGTTCAGGTCCATTGGCTCCTGAGTCGATTCGAGGTTTGACGAGACATGCGAAAGGATCCCTGCCTGAACCATCCTGTCTGGGTGTCCTGTCTGGAGATCCTTAGGTAGTATAGAGTAGTCCAGCCAGGACACCCAGACTGGATGGTTGTGGTAGTCGAATGTAGTGGCTACCTGGTTTGGGCTTGGGAGATGTTTGATGATTTGTTGATGTTTCTCCTGTTCCTTAATTAAGCAAATCCAAGCTTAAGACACCCGTCTACAATTTCTGAAGATCAGTATACTTCTCTCCCGTGGAAGGAAGGACATCATGTACATTTCCGAGGGATAAAGGAAAAAAATGGGGGACACTCTAACATGTCGCTTTAGGATCGTTTCACCGGATGCATCTGTTCGATCAATTCTCGAGATAGAAACTGGGAAACTGGTTGAAGCAGTGACTCCTTGTTGAAGCAGTGACTCCTTGTTGAATCCATCCAAACCACAGCCCAATTTTTTATGGAGAATCCATCCAAGCCACAGCCCATTTTGAGCAAAAACATTGTTGAATAACCATAGGAACAAGAAGCTACTAACTACCAAACTGCCCTACACTGGATTGATTCCTTTCGCTCCTCTCGACGTCGCTTCTTTGACCGTCCTGAGGGCCTGCAGGTCGCCGGCGTCAGAAGGGGCGAGAACTGGAGGTCACTTGCAATGGAGGAAAGAACAGTCGATGCCTAGAAGTTGGGTTGAAGAGTTGCACAAACAGATTGTGAAGTTATTTCAGAAGATGTCATCCGGCATAAGTCACTGGGTTTCTCAAACTTGCTGCGGTCATTGGATATCACGTTTTCTGCTTGAGAATGACTACAGCTCTTTGGACCTTGTTGAGAGCTCATGGCTCCAAACAGTGCTTCAGGATTGCAAATCGACTCCACGCATCACAGCATGAACAATATGAACATAGTCTGCCTGGACATGTTCATGGTTTTGCCACATGTTTTCTATGGACACTCCCAGGCTGGAAGGTTGGATGTAGGATGAAACACCGCAAAGATGCTGATTCCGGATTCTGACGACAGATTGAACAAGACTGGCTGACGAAATCGGACAAGACTACAATCTGCAATCTGCACAGAGGGGTACTCAAACTAGACTCTACCAGTTGGATGTGTTTATATACAAACAAACCAGCTTCAACAACATCGTCAACTTAGGGTCTACCCTCAAGGTCAGCAAGTGGCGACTCATGTGGTACACTCCAGGTACAACAGCTTAGCCCTGGATGGTTTATAAGAGTGAGGAATGGGTTATTGGGTGATATTGGGTGATGTATTTCAGCTGTTCAGCCCCACTCACGTGGTATTCCTAGAGTATACAAGGAACTTATAGTAATATGTCATGTCATATGCATTCATCCCAGACACGTTTCGTCCAAAGAAGCCCTGCATGCAGAACTCACACCCTCCACTGCCGCCCACCGCGCCTGCCGCCCTTTTCCTGGCTTGATTGGAGAGACCTCAGAAACAAATCAAAACAAGACTGGCCTGGTCGGTGGTCAACAGCATCTGCAAGTCACGTCGCTGGTGCTAACCCAAATTTCTCACAATGAGATGGTCAGCAAATTACAACTCTGATAATACAATTTGTTGATACTAGTAGGGGTGGCTCAGTCCCAAGCTAGGGGTATTCAAAAACATTTCCTGAGGACACTATATAAATCTGAAAAGAAAAAATATATGGCCCAAATAATGCCAAGCCACTGCAAGGCTTTGTTGGCAGTCCCCAAATATTCGCCTGCACTGCAATGAGTTCATTGTTGATGGAAAAGGCATGCGGACCCTCAGATAAGCTGATCCCAACACATGCCTTTGTTGCCCAACAAAAGGTTTCACAAGCTTATCAAACAAATCATATTGGCGAGTGCCATAACATAAAATTCGACATGGCGAATCATTTTTCTATGATCTGTGCGTGACTTGACTCACTGAATTCATCTCTCCAGTCCAGCAAGAAGGTTGCTGCCGGCAATTGCACTCTCTCCGAAACGCATCCAGTGTAGACACCCGGTTGCAACACACCTGGCTGTGTGGACTCCAGTGGCATCCACGTCAAATAACCACTCAACCTGGCTGTGCGTCCAACTCTTGGGTGCCATGCCTCCTCAAGACCCGGCGATTCCACCGGATTTTCCGTCGACCAAGACACGGCGAATCTCCACAGCGGGGCGAAACCAACGTCAAAAGCCTTCGGTTGGTCCTCTCCGTGCACCGGCAAGTAAGGATTTCCTACTCCACTGAGTGGAACCTGCGGTTGCTGTAGCTTTGCTTCGGTCAAACTCTGAAGTTCCCCCCAAACGGCCCGCCTGCGGCATGGAGGGTAAAGACGGAGTCACCCGGCTCCTGGGCTTCGGAAGACGACGACCACGAGCTTCAGAGCACCCGTGGCCAGCCAAGTTATCCCATTCAGCTTATGGAACGGCAAAGAGTTTCATGATGAGTTGATTGCATGTTGTTTGTTCGATAGTTGTTTTGTTGAACGTCACAAGGACGGACACCATCAGTGTTTGACATAGCAATTCCGCAACAGACTTGCAACACTGGCTACGTCAACGGTGAAGCTCCCAATTACTATAGATTCCATTAGACCATTGGATTCCAACAACAAACCATTGCTCTCTGGATGTGTACATCAGCAAATGTACAAATGGATTCCATTGTATTGTAAATTGGATGTAAAAGGATAATCCATGATAATCCACATCCATTAGATGTACCCGACCATCGTTCTCGTTTGCTTCGACCTGGTCGGTCGTTCTCGTCATGCCTCGCCTCAGATCGACCTGAAGAACTCCACTCTGCGAAGCCCAAGGAACCTCCGGACACCGTAGTGCCGTGGTGGGCGGAGGAGTGGGCACGAGGGTGGCGGGTCCAGGTGTTCAGGCGCTTCGAGGGTCTAGTAAATGTCTTTAGTGGAGAAAATGGCTCAATGAAAGGGGTCAGCTTAAGTTTTCCAAATCTGTTTGGTTTTTAGTGAGGAAACCTATCCCCCAAAGAGGTTAAAAGTTATCCACCGACCGGGTTCAGAAAGATGGGGCAGCAAGCATGACCTATATGACCGATGAGGGAGCCAAAGCTATGGGCAAGCCTTATTGCTGACAACAGAGCTCGACTTAGCTTTACTCTCATGGGGGGTTGGTTGGTTTGCAAGGGTGTGCGTGGCCGTCAGGTGTGGGGAGCTTGGGAAAAGCAATCGCAATGTCCTCTGCCAAGGCAGCAAACACACGCATCAGTTTCCGAGTTTCCAGGGTCCGTATTCCAGGGCATTTTTCCCTGCATGATCTGTTCTAGCATGTTGGCATTTCAATTGAATGTATCAACTGGGCAGCCACCATAAAAAACAACAACTGACAAACCCGAGCCAACCAGCGGCCGCTACTTCTCGGTTCTCTGACCAGCCTAGTTCCTGTTGCAACGAGAATTGTAGCAACTCCTCCCCGAGCGGAAGCAGGGCAAGCTTGATCATGGTATAGTGACGTGGTGGATCTAGTAATTCAGAGGACACATGGGGGCCCAACATGAGCATGAACCCATGACCTGGCCATATCCGGATGGCAGTGGGTCCAAAATGGCTTGGAATAGAACAAACAAGAAGTAACAACACGCAAGAACAAACAAGTGAAGAATAAATCGTCCACTACGTCTGGATGTTTACCTCTTCACTACATGTAGCTTTGGGGTGTGGTTTTCACCCCAAAACAATGTTTGTTGTTTGGTGAAGCTCCAAACCCACTCCTCGAGCTCCAAGGGCTTCTCCAAACCCTGCGGCGACCAAACATCTATGTTTTATAGGGCTGGGGGCGATGGTGCTTTGGCGGGCAAGACGATCTGTTTGAACGAACCGAGTCGTCCAGATAGAAATGATAGAATGGTGAACATGTCCCCAAAGACACAAGCAAGTTGCATTGAATTACGACGTCTTTGGACTTGATCCACGTTCTACTTTGAAGAGTACGAGTACGACATCTATGGACTATGGATGACTAGACCCAGTCATGTGTTTCCACCTATGAAGCAAAGAAGAGCAGAATGACATTTCACCTTCCATCGACCTGCTCTTTGGGAGAAACCTGACCTCTCTCGTTCAGAGTTGACGCCCAAGAGTCGATGGATTCGTTCCTCTCTTTCCAAGGCCAAGTCTCTGTACACTCTGTACTCCAAAACGAACCATGGAGCATCTATGAGCCACTGATCTATGTAGAAAACTCCTTCTGGATTTCGGGTCGAACGGCACCCTGATCAAGCCCGAAAGAGTTTCCTCTACGTTGTCAAACCTCAGGGTCAACGAGTTGAAGTCTTCAGTGGGCTGATCTCCTGCACTCTTCGTGTGAAACCACACGTTTCTCTGCTATGTGAACTCGACCGAGGACCCCATCGTCTGCCTCAGCACGGGCCCAACACTGGAAGATCTGCCTCAGTTGCGGGCGTGTTTCGGATGGATTGACAGGCACCCAACGGTTCCGCTTCAGCAATGGAAGATCTGTTCATCCGAAACAAAACACGTCAGTCTACTTAATCAAAGTCTATAAGTTTCGTGATGTCGACAAGCCATACCGGTAATATATAATGTGCTGCAAACTTAAATTCGGATCAACAGTCTGAAGTTCTTCCACTGGTGGTCACGTGCTCGCTTTGTTCCACTCAAGTTTAGTAGAATTTAGTAGCCTGTTTGCTCCTAGTAGCGATGCCAGGAGCCCCTAGTAGCTTCTTGTTCCTAGTACTAGGGCCAGGAGCCCCTAGTAGAACCCATACATGGTGCTGGTCACCAGCTTCCCTCGGTGCTTCCGTCACCAGCTGTTCCTGGTGGCCAGCACTCGGCCCTCGTCAGGTCACCCGAACTCTCGCAGGACGAGCGCCACAGGCAGCTCGACGCTGAGCCTTGGCTCGCAGGACGCGTCGGCACCCGGGACACCGTGGTTGACCACCAAGAATAGACTCTGAATAGACTACCTGACATGGTCAACCTGCCCTGGTGCAAGGGACTCTGGTTTTTGACGCCATCTTACGCTTTTTTTGAGATCATGCATGCCAGTGCCACTCACCCCATGGCTCTCATTTTGTGCCCTGTTTGACTGTTGCTGGGTAGACTCAAGCATACTGGTACGTTCGGCAATGGGGAGTCGTTCTTGAAGAAGCAACAAGTGAACAGGCGCGAACTAGATACGACCTCTAAACTGAGCCTCGAGTGAACAACAAGGTCTCGGCATCCTGTCGTTCCCGGGTGCCAACTCTATCTTTAACTGAAAACTCTTGGCTCAAATCTTTCCATTTGTCGCGCATTGATCGTCTTGGGGGTGTTTGCTCAAGATCTGCTGACTGGCATGGTTTGCCAAGAGTTCAGTATGTTGGGTATGACGGTATCACCCATTGAGATCCATTGAGATTGGCCGCCACCTCCGCGTCTGTTCAGGTACCAAACTGCAAAGGTGTTGCCTAACGGATGCACCCGTCAAGGATCGACTCCTTCCTGTGTTCGTTCGGATGTTCCAGGAGTCCCTGCTGGTATCCTCCTTCCAGCTTAGGTTCCTGCCGCAAAAGATCACAAGAAGCAAATCATCTACAAGTGCCTCGAACATTGCCTCGAACTACTCATGCACATGATTAAGGACATCACACTGTAAATTGAATAGAAATGTATTCTGACACCCCAATGACGTGGCGGTGGCTGGATTTGGCGGGGCGATGGCTTTTTTTCCCTCTTTGGCTAAACGGTTCAGTCGAAGTTTGTTGCCCCAACATGGTCTCACAACACTTGCAGATAAGCAGAAATTGCCCAACCAAGCCAACAGTGCGTACTACAGCTACACATTCTTTGGAAGCAGCGCGCCTGCAGCAGGAATGCTTGGAAGCCGTCCTGATGCAAACGGATGTAGCCTGACAAATGTAGTCTGACCCGACTCCAACATACTAACAATAGCAACCAGGACCCTCCGTTTGGGGTGTCTATTTATAGCCCCTTAGCTGTTCAGGGGTGTCCATTAACCACCCCTTGGAGGGTCCTGGAACATACCAATATAATCCCATCTGCACTCACCCATCGACTTCATAGATGAAGAGCTTGGGGTCAGGAGGTCATCTTTGCCGAGGTGTGATGGTATGAATGCGAAGCTTAGGCAATGAGGAAGTTTGTTGTTTCAATCAGTTTCTTGTCCAACTACCCCCCCCTCTCTTCAACCAATAGTGGCAGCTTGTCTACCTTAACAGCAACGTACACCTATTCATGAATTCCCAGCCCTCAATGAGTACTTCTGGCCAAGCATCATGGCCTCCCTCAGCCTCCACATGTCGCATCTTGGATCGGGAGACTCAGAAGGTACCCTACAAAAACGAACAGCGTCTAATGTAGTTTGAATTCACCTGCAGATCAAAGAACTTCTAAGTTTATAAGAAAATCATTCAAAGAAACACCTTCCAATAATAACACATCATATCGTAATAATTCGTATATGCTTGTGCACACATCAATAGGAGTTGAGTAGAGTACGTTACAAACCATAGCAAAGAGACACACCTGCCGCACCAAAAGAAGCTCTCTCCTGCCAGCCGCTGGAGAGGCCCAAGCAAACACAGCAGGTGCCTAGCGGTAGCTCGGCGCTCGGCTCGGCCAGTCGACGCCGCCCCCGGTTGATGTCCGTCGCTGTCTGATGGGGACGTCCTGTCGGTCGATGCTTCTTTTTCCGACCAATGTGGACCAATGGATGTGTTTGTTCCCCAGTAAGTGGGCTTGTTGCCCCCCCCCCCTCACGTTGTGAATGTGACCGCGATACCGAAGGTCCAAAGGCCTCCGATCTTTTGGAAAGACCACTCTTTTAGGGGGTGGGAAGCGAAGCCCAACCTGAAAATGGAGAGCCCACCCATTTGTGGAGGAGCTTGTCTACTTCAACGGACTCATGCCCTTCATGCGCAATCCAAACATGATAGTAATAGTGCAATTACCGTGCTCCACGAAAACGATGGTCAAGAAAACGTCGATCTTTTCTCGAGCCTTTACAGTAAAATATCATCCACATCAATTATATATATCTTATATTTAACCATTTGTTTAACCACTTGTTTAACCATATTAACCCAATACCACATTGCCCCTTGGTTTGTGAAAGTCTCAGTGCTTTCACGGCGAGGTCCAACGCCACAGTGGCTTACTTACGTGATCGTGCGTCTAGCACCTGTTTCATCTGATCTCAGAAGGTCTCTTTGCATCTCTTTGCCAGCAACCTGTCAATGTCTAGTCCCCAACAAGTCCTGTGTGTAGAGAGTCAAACACTCTCTAAGAACACATACATGGCGCCATGTGAAAAAAAATGTGTCAAGCATCCAATGTCTGGTTGGGATTAGGCCGTGGTTCCCAGAAGCTGTTGACTGCGTTGTAATTACTTGGTACACATGGCACTGGAACATACCCTGCAGTGCCGAAGAACATTCACCGTCCAAAGGTCCCACTTTCCGTGCAAAGGCTGGTTCTTGAGGTGGGCAGATTCCAGAACTGCCGCCTGCAGAAACACCCAAGCGCACCTGCAGTCCCGCGCGTGGCTTCGCTGTAGGACCTATGCACATCGCATTGCTTGGTGTGGTGCAAGGAAGGCTGCGCAGTAAGCAGGCAACACAAAGCTTCAGTAGCTTTCAAATCCCACAGCTCCAACATATATGGTTTTTGAAATCGCTTCAATCACTACAATTCGGTCGATTTGTTTCCCCAATGGTTTCTGCTGTTAAGCCGGTGCTGATGGAAAACACGTTGTTTTTGCATAACTTCCTAGTTAGCTCACTGACTATGTGGATGTTCCACAAGGTGTATCAAACCAAGAAGAAGCGTCGCCGAACGGCTTGGGTTGGGATCCATGGGCTCCCAGAAGAAGAGCTGTCAAATCTTGATGTCGGCTCCCAGCCCTTCACTACCACGGCTCGTGATACCCTCAAAAACCAAAATGACTCTTGACTCTTCTGGGAGAATGCAACACAATGAACAAATATTATAAAGTACACCAATTCCAACCGTGTGCCGTTGTCTTCTATACAGCCACTCGAGTAAATAGAATGGTAAATCCGTACATCCTCTCGAACAAGAACCCAGTTCAAACCTCTGTTTAGCCTTAAGCTCCTCCGCTTGGCTTAGGCACCCAGGCTTGTCCTTGAGGAGCAACGGCAACCTGAGGTGCTTTGCTTTGTTTTGTGCTGTCACGTTGGTTTTCTGCGGACAATCACATAGCAGTAGCATAGCAAGGTCCTACAAACAAAAATGTCTCGTTTACAACTTACAACCCAAACAAACGCAACCCACGGACCTCTGGGAAAGTGTTTCAGGTGCGAAATATGTTAACTTGAGTGTCATCTGCGATGAGTACTTGAGGGCCATTGCATCAAGGTCAAACCTCAACAATGAAACTGAGCAAACGTGCATACATATGTACATATCAAATGGATCTCTCCCTCTCAATTTCTCCACCTCTCTGCCCCTCCTCTCCACTGTCACCCTTCGTTGCTCAAAAGAAACTCCCAAAACCACTCAGTGGGTGATCTCACCTGTCACAACTTCCATCTCCACCTGTCCCCCTGCCTTGTCCGTTCTGACCGCCGAACTGCACCCCGCGGACCCGAACTGCCCGACCCAAGCGCGACCAGGCGGTCCCAACTGATCCTTGCGACAACCTTGGATCCTCAGGGCCTTAGAGCGGCCGCCATCGGCCGCGCCGGGAAGCCGAGGGTGAGAAGACCAAGGTGCGAGGTTTCCGGAACGCAGAGGCTGATGGAGGTGAGCAGTGTCGTCATGTTCGTCGGTCCGTTTCACCCGTCGGTGTGCATGTGAGGCATACATGTTAGAAACAACAAGTACAAACACAATCAAACAAACGTGTGCTTTGCAATACGTTTCAGCCATGGTCTAGATATGTCTATGATATGTCTACATGGGGATTATGAAAGTGAATTCCTCGTTGAACTGTAGGGTGTCGATTTCTGCATTCCAGCTTCGGTTTCTGGAAAAGCCATTCATCCTCTTGGATGTTTTTTTGGATCATGTCGGATGTCGATCCCCTATTAAAGCTCATCTGCTCTATTGTTTGGTTTGGGATTGCAAACGACTTGGTCAGCCATAAGAATCTGAGCAAATTTGCAGTGGATTAAGAGTAGATTGGCACAATCCCGAGTTCGGTGGTGGTTTAATGTGGTTTATATGCACCCCCATCTGTCTAAGTCATCTTGGGGTGCCAGTGAGTGCCATGGTTGGACTGCATCAGTGTTGGGGCAAAATCCCAAACGTCTCACCATGCTTTGTTTTCTCTAAACTACCCCCGTCCCAACCACCATCGACACTGATTGGGCGCCCCCTGCACAAAGAGGACACGCTCTGGCGCGCAGAACATCCATCAGCAAGGAAGGTGAACAGGTGTGTCACACTGAATTCCGCTTACGGTAACTTGGACGAGTCACAAACGGAGTTTCACCTCACAGACGAACGGAGACGCTCATGGAAAAACACGGATGGCTCTGATGAACTAAGTCAGTGGCTCCTGATGTTTTGAGTCCTGGAAGGAGCTTGGCCGACTCTCAACCCCCCGTGGCCCCCAGTAGAGCTCAGTCAAAATGGCTAAAGGCTAAAGAGTCACCGATCCCATATAAGGGTCTTAGCTGTCTGGCATTGACTTCTCTTGGACGATGCCATGGCATGCAGCACATGATCTGTGTGATCAAACAATTCAACACAGCACCTCACGAACACCTCCCCGCCTCACAGGTCTGCACTCGATGCAGACACGGTCCGAACAAACAAAAACCTTTCACCACAACATGTGATGGTCTCCGATAATCACCGTGTCATGGGTGAACAAAAATTGCATGATCATCAGAAGCATGTATTCCTCAAAAACCCATAAAACCTCTTGCTTCCGGGCCACCCACCACCCAGCCGCTCACACCACGGCGGGCCGTCCAGCGAAAGGCATTCACAACACGCGGGGTTTCGGCGGGTAAAACATCGATATTGGAATTGAAGTCACCATGGATTCCACAAGAACCAACGTTGAACCGAACAAAGAGAGCTGCACAGGAGTGGCCTTCAAAGAGCTCAAGTTCAAGCTAAAAGCAATACGGAGAGAGACGTACGCTGACAATAAATATCACCGCCAATGAGCAAAACGGATCAAGCCGATCAAGAGCAAAAAACATGTTATAAGAATCCATAGACCAAATCTTTGGGAATCCAAACAAGACATACCCTGAAACCAGGACCCATTGCAAGAAAGACATGTCAGCTATGGAAAACATGCCTATCTCCTGCTCCCATCTGTTCCCTCAAACACTCGATTTCTTCTCCAATTCGCTTGCTCCTCTGCTCCGTCAGGGACAACGGATCGCATCCCCGGATGGAATGGAGGCTTGTAAAGAAACATAAAGAAACTAAGAACCAATCATGGCCACTGCCACTCTCTGCTCCAGTCTTCTCATGGGTTGAAGAAGCCGCTGATATTGGCAAACAAGGATGCAACACACAACACGGTGATGCCAATGATGTA
>CAXAMN010003335.1:2671268-2690475 GCA_963970005.1 Durusdinium trenchii
CCTCAAAAAAGAACCCTTCATTTGACCGAATCTGTTGGAGTCAAAAATAATACCCTGAAAACAGGACCCATTGCAAGAAGGACATGTCAGCTATGGAAAACATGCCTATCTCCTGCTCCCATCTGTTCCCTCAAACATTCGCTCGCTCCTCTGCTCCGTCGGGGACAACAAATCGCAAAAGCCCGCACATGTTTGTGGGTTCGTCTCCAATGGTCTCCAGGCTGAAATGGGTTAAAACATGTTAGTGAAAACATATATTGTCTTAGTAATATCTTAACATGTTAGTTAAAACATGTTAGTAATATATTTCTTAACTAAAAGACATGAACACCCTCAGGTTTTATGGTTTTCACGAAGTCAGCGACTGGTCGACCATTTGGCGACTGCACGTATCTGGGCGACTGGTGTCCACCACGACTGGCTCGTTAGAGGTCATTGGAGTGTACCAAAGTGACATGACAGCATCCGAGTTGGCCGGTGTGGCCGGTGTCGAGTTGAAACGCGAGCAGCCAGGTCCAATTTTTGGCACCAAAACATGCGAAAGCAAAACTCAAAGACTTGTAAACTCCAAGCAATCTCAAAATCTGCAAGCCACGACACGACAACGCTCGTCTTCAAACCATGTGTTTGTCATGCTGGCAGCTGGAACTGATTTTCACTTCACAAATCTCCAATAGACAGGCTAAAAAGTTGAGGTTCCGGACGCACAAGCCGGAACCTAAGGAACCACAATAAAAATTGTGGTTTTAGGTGTTCATTGTGTTCATAGGTGTTCCACAATCAAAACGAACAAATGCCCGAACCAAGGCTGCTGAGTCTGGGAATCCGCTGTCAAGAACAGATCCGACGGCTGGTTCAGTTACTGAATCCAAAAACCAACAGTCTGCACATGGCTTCACAAACACGAGAAGTCCACAACAAATATCAAAGAACTATCACTGTGTCTCACCCCACCCCACCCATTGATTTCACCGTTCGTTGGCCGCATATCCGTTGGGTGTGCGTTTCTCTTTTTTCCGAATCGAGTAGAATCGAGCTGTCTTTTGGTCGTCGACCTGGTCGAGCTGTCCTGGGCTCGGTCGCTCGCCGCTCGGTGTGTTCGACAGTACACCCGGATCGACGAGGACGAGCGACCGGTGCTGCTTGGAGGATCAGGTCTTCAGGTGAATTATGTATACTGTAGTAGCTGGGGATGTGATTTAGCTGTGTAGACGGTTTTTCAGCGAAATACCGTCTTAAGAAACCGTTGACATGAAAAGCAAATAGGAAACGAAAGGTCGTTGCCGAACGACCAATCCCGAACGACGCTGTTGCAATCGGAGCGAAATCGCGGTGCCGGAAGGGAACGATGCCGTACAGTACCTGGATCGACTGGACCGCCAGGAGAATTCCTGGATGACCTGGGGATGAATGCATCATCCATCATCCATCATCCTTCCTCCTCCTCCTCCTCATCATCATCATCATCATCAGGCATCAAATTAAATCAACATCGAATCACTGTGGGAGCTCCATGCCTTCAGGGATGTCTTCTTCTTCACTGACACACCACGCAGCTCAACAATTTCTGCCAGGAACGCTCTGAGGGTGCAAAGATGGGCGGTTCTTAGCAGTCTGGGCCGATGTTCAAGCTAATCGGCCAGGGTGTAGGACATCCTCCAACGTTGCACCGTCTTCAAAACCACCGTCCTCCCGTCCTCCCGTCAGCCTGTTCAAGGCTTCCATCATGTCCCCCGGCATCGAAAGTAAAGGGAGACAACAAAAACCTGGAGGGTTTGGGGATCGTCTTTTTGAAGCCACCGCCATAAACGCCATAAATGGATCCAAATAGACTCCAGTGGACCCCTCCACTAAACATCCCCTGAGAGAGGAAGCTCCCAGGAAGACCATCCTTTTTGGGGAGAAGGTTCCTGAGACATAGTTCCCCAGAAACCACCAACTCATCCAATCAGTTCCTCCATGTGTTGGGCGGGAGGAGAAGTAGCTCCAATCGGCTCCAAGCGACTCTCAAATCTCAGGGCTCGAGTCCAAGAGGGGCTGCGTAAACCTGGTGCTGCACTGCTGCCCTCTGCAGGGGTCATCCGCGGATGAAACGGACCGTCACAGTGGAGGGCGCCGTGGATGTGGCTTGGTCAGAAACAAAAGTACTTGATCTTGATCCCAATCAAGTTCTGGGCCCATGTATGTCTGAATCCCTGGACCCCACAAATCTTACAAGGCTTCCGGGCTTAATTTTCCTTGGGCAAATGTTGCGTCGGTAGATGTCACGCCGTGAAGAACAAAGAAACATATATCTGTACGATTTCCACGCTCCGGAAGATGATGATAAGCTGTATGGAGCTCCGGGTTCAAGCCTGCAACTGTCTGGTCTGTCCACTCCGGGTTTCCACGGCAGACAGGGAAAAGGGGTGTCCCTGTACGGGACAGGGGACGTCTTGCCAGGTGACCGGTCCTGAAAACATGAGAGTTTTAGGAACCTGGTAACCTGGTCAAGCTTTGGGATGTTTCTGGTGTTTTTTGGCATTGGCATGTTGAAGGCAATAATATGTCCCCAACAAATATCTGAATTGCACTATGTAACTCTGACGTGACATGTGCGCTCAGAATTCAACAAACATCCATCCCAGTTTTTTCCTTAGAGGTTCCAATGCTCCATCATCCAACAGATCATAAGATTGCATGTTCTGTGTCTGGGTGATGCCATCTAAGGAAGGGAGGGAAGTCTGGGACACCCTTGCCATTTCAGCCATGGACTCAGGCAAAAGCATTGAGGGAGAAAAATATGACTTGCGATACCAATAATTGGTTGGGAAAAAGAAAAAGCAAGCTATACAATCTTCATGTAATGTATAGAGGACCAGCCACTTTGGGTTTTGACTTGACCCTTGCAAAAGGACCAACGTATAGATTCAGCCAGGCTCAACTGCTCAACCCCCACCCACGGATCAACGACCGCCCGTCCGCCAGCCACTCCGCAGTCCTGTCCTGTTCATCCGAAAAACCGATCCGTTCCCTTTAGGGAGAGGTCGGCCTGCTTGGGGTCTCCTCACCCGGTTGCACCTGGCGAGATGACGGTTGACAGGTGGCGCATGGATTAAAAAAAACACAACAACACATGCGGCTAGAAGGCTACACCTGTCAGGGTGGATTGGTAGGCATATACATGTATAAAGCAATGGTTGAGATCTGCTAATGGACCAAAGTCTTTTGGAAGGTGCTAGCTGAGCCTAGCCCTGGAAACTCAAGCATCCGAAACTATAGGGATCTATCTATAGGGCAAAGGTTCAAACAATTGGCTGCATGTTTGGTGGGAAGTTCGGAAGGAGATGCTGATGTCCCGAAGGCGAACCAGCTTCACCGAAGCAACTGCTACATACCTGTTGCGCCTCTGTCCAAATCCCGAGCGCGACGGTTGCCGTCCAGACTTCTTAAGCCTTTGGGGAGAACAAGAATCGAGTTTCAAGACGCCTTGTTCCTATAGTAGCTTCTTGCTACTATAGTAGTAATGGCCTCCGCCCTAGTAGTAGCGGCCTTCCAACCTAAGACCGACACGGAGGCCATATCCCCATTTGGGGACCAACACCACACGGATTGATGGGTCCGGTCTCCACGTTCCTTCGGATGGTCTCGCCAGCGACCGTCCAAGCAGACAGATGGGACGTCCGGTGACGGAACTGCAACCTCCCGAAACGGCCGAGCAACCGGACGTTCCATTCCAGGGCTTCCTAAGAAGGTTTTGTATGGCCCCTTTAAAGGTTAAGGGATGTCACCGGGATGTCCATTAACCACCCGGTTAGGGGCTCTGGTTGGTGTTGTTTTCAATGCAGGCAATATGAGGCCTTTACAATGGTCTATAATGACCATGAAAGCATGAAAACCCACGAGGAACAAACCATCGCTGGCAAGGCCATGGTTTGTCATGGTTTTGAGCGACCAGCTGTCAGACCTGGCCAGCTTACTCTCCGACGGAGACTGCGGCGCGACATGGCACGCGCGGACCGTCGGACATCTGCCCTCCTTTCGGTTGAAATCCCGGCCTCAAGCCTCCAATGACCCTTTTAAATGCGCCTTTCCAAGAAAAAGAGGTTTCTGAAAGAAAAGCACTCTTTTTTGCATATGTCACGAAATGTTCCTTTTTTTGTTTGTGACCTGTCAAATCCTCCTTAGACACTGTCCTGAGACCTTTTTTTGGGCGTCCAAAAGGCGTCTTTAAGCGTCCGCACCGGAGGGGTCCGGATGAAGATTCACTCTGTACCCTTTTTTGAGTCCTCATCTCTGAAAGCGCGTTTTTTCGAGCAAAAACAAATATTAGACAAGACAAAGATGCAAAAAAAAAGGTCTTTGGAGACTCAAGGTATATATCCGGCTCGTGGTGAAAACACCCAGTACAGTGATAGAATTTCCTTCTCTCTACACACATTCTGAAATTTAAAGCCAGGACCATCGTGTCGGGGTGTCCTGGCTGGACGTACCCTACATACACTACCTGGGATCTCCAAAGGAGACCCAGAAAGGATGCTCCTGGAAGTGCTTGAGACGTGGAATTCGCCTCTGCTTCACATGGAGAAGCACCTTTGATTGTGCTGTGTGTGCTGATGAACTCCTTGTTCATGGATCACCACTACTCAAGCTGGATAGTCTTGCAGCACTCCCCACTGCCGGACGGTCGGACCGCGAGTGCAGTAGGAGCTACTAGCCCTAGGGATCCAAGTACCTTCTCAGGTACGGTGATTGGAGACACTCTTATGTAGGTTTTGAGGGTCCAAGTACCTTCTGAGAAGGTACGACTGGATCCCCAGGGTAGTAGCTTCTTGCTCCGTTCGCAGCGATGCCCTTTGTTGCTGCTTCTAGTTACTCGTAAGACTGCTCGGTTCGTAGCGATGCGGTCGCCCGCGTCACTCGGACGCGGGACCGACGCGTCCGCTCCGTTCGTCGTGTCAGCACCTGGGAGGATTTCAGATCGAAGGGGCCGCCCTTCTGTCGTAGAATCCTCGGTGATGCGATGGCTCGGGAGGGGAAGGTTTCTTTTGGGGGGTCGTTTTGAGGCGAATTCTTTTGGAGGGCAGGTTGAGACAGGTTGACACCGGAGGTGGGAATGAGTGCAGAGTTTTACGCAGCTCTACCAGTTTTCGTGAGTTCTATTCATGTCTACTTTGAGTTTGATTCTTCTGTCCATTGTTCATCCCTCTCAGTTGGATGAGACCTCATCGTCCCAAATGTTCAGCCTTTATCCGACAATTTGGCAGTCCAACTGCATGTTACAAACATGACGTAAGTATAAAACCCAAAGGAGAGAAAAGTCTTTAACAAAAATAGCAATTGTCAATACCAATTGAATACTATACAACTGTAACACGTTTAATACAACAACAACAACAACAACCACAACATATATATAACTATATATATAGCTTAAAACATGACTATTACATACTATTACTTATAGTATCTATTCTATTAGTTTCTTTTTCACCTGTCGCATCAACAGTCAAACCCTGTATTAAGAACACCAGTGGACGAAGATGTGTGGAGACAGCCCTGGGCTGTGTAGCCCATCTGGGCCATGGCCCGACCATCGGAGCAACTGGAATTTCAGAGGCTGGAAGATGAAAGTGGTTTCAGAGGTTCGATGGCACTGGCACCCCAAGATGTCTTTAAGACTGGGGTCCATATACACCATTTCTTGGGGTCTGTGCCATCTACTCTCAATCCACTGTAAGCACCATAAGAACCATGCTAAGTCTGACACTCGAAGTTCTTGGGACGACCAGGTGACGGCAACAAAAGTTGACAAATCTGGCCATCAGTGTGTGAAGCTGGGACGCTGTTTGACTCCACCAAACATCTCCACATATCTCATACATCTCCACACAAGTCCATACCAACATCCTTATCATAATGTGCATGTAGCATCAAAGCGGCATTAGCATCTCTAAGTATAGTTTTGTTGTATTAAATATATGTAAATATTACTCTGCCAACCCTACAATATAGCTTGCAAGGATCTTACTTCATGGTGTGACAAGAGGGTAAGTTTGTGATACTCCCCAGTCAGCTGGCATTCCTTCCAAAAAAAAGGGGGCCATCCACACATTTGTTCATCTTGACCACATCACGTCCCTTCCAGTCTAAGACGTGCACCTCCCTCCATCACGTCCCCGTGGCTCTTTTTGGGCTCTCGCCGGTCCGTGGATAAACCCCGAGGTTAGCACCGTCTCTCGACTCCGTGTCTCCGGAAGAAACGCGCCCAAACACATGGATTTGGTACGTTCGCATCACTGTGTCTGCAGTCTTGACACCTTTTTTCATGAGATGATTGGCCACAGCTCGTTGAGACAAACCAAACGGTCGCCGAAGCAGAAAGATCCGGTGCTAGCCTAACTCAGCTCATCCAAGGGCGAAGAGACGTCGTCTCGGGCGAATGATTTTCACCCAGAGGTAAGCTGCACCGTCCGGACGCTTTGCAGGCACCCCGCACTCACGCCCTTCCAGCATCGCGGGGCAAACTGCAGGCGACTGGATGTGGTCGAAATGATTCGTCTGTCAATGGCCGATCAACAAGTGGCTTGTGACGGTAAATGATCAGCGAGTCATTGCAATAATATATATATATAATATATGTATATAATATGTATCCATCTTCAATCTGCTTTCATTCAACATACAAGAGCCTGGAGTGTCAAAGTACCACAGAAATATAGTAAGGATAATGTCGATCACTACTAGTAATGTCCCACTTTCTATTACTTTCTAAGGCACTTTAGAGGGTCCAGGAACTCCCTTCAGAAGGTACAAATGAGAGTTCGACGGTGGAACCTGGTACGAGTGTCACGAAGGATGTCAGCCTTTCTGCACAAAGCAAACTTCACGACTCAAGATCCTTGCAAGATCTTGGAAGAAACACGAAACTGAACTTATGACTTCAGCCGATCTCGCTCATATGTCCTTGGATGGTGCTCTTGTCTTTCGTGTGGTATGTCTAAGGCGTCAATCGGCTGGGCGCCCAGACTTTCGACCACCCTTGGCAGCTCCAACACACCACGCGGACCGCATGGTGCGGTGCTGGCCATTTCGGCCAATGTTCGGGGCGGAACTGATCCGGGGCGGCAGCCTGGATGCCAAACACCAAGCGGTTCTGACAAGCCAGGGCCTTTTGACAAGAAACCAGGATCAATATATGATCAATGCAGAATTCGTAAAAGGTCTAGTGGATTCCTACCACTTAATTTTATGCGGCCGCTGGATGACCTTTGGCTCGAGTGTGAGGAACAACAAAAAAGATATGCCAATTTTCATTGGCTTGTATAGTGGATTGAGAGGACCAATGGCACAGACCCCAAGAGGTGGTCGAGATGAACCCCCATGTCTCTAGGACATCTTGAGGTCTGGGCCATCGAACCTCTGAAACCACTGTATTCAAGAAGGCCTCTGGGCTGGCACCTTCTCATGTCAACACAAACTATTGGTTTCAATGTGTTTTCTTATTGCGAGGCTTTCTGATGCAAAGAAATGCTTGGATTGTCAGGGTTCTCCGGTTCTTCATTTGTTTTAAAAAATCTATGGTTCACAAAAACTCCACTTATGCCCAAAACTCCGGACCCTTCTCATTCACTTCCAACACTTTTCTCGGATTCCTTCGACCCTCCATCACCTGGCAACTGCGCCGCATCCGAGATCTTCCCGCGAAAAAGGTCAGGTTTCAGCACAGCGTAGAGGCAGGTCCCACACACATAGGTCAAACTGCGATGGGCCTGGGCCTAGGTCAACAAGAGTCCGAGTTGCACATGTCTGCATGCCTGGTAGTGGGATGATTGGGCCTCTGCACAGGAATGTGGCCTGTGTGAGGTGCAAAAGATGCAGGGCTTGTGATGAGGAGCCCACCCGATTTATTGGGAGAACCAGGACATTGCCAGAACTAGACCACAACCCGGAGTGATGGTCTACAAACACCCCTGTTTGAGGGGGGCTCTGGTAGTGCTGATGGTTGATTTCTTGGAGCATCTTGGTCTCAAAATGGTGTCTGTCTCGGGATTCAAGAACCCATTTAATTTGGGTCTGTAGCTCAAATACCTCCAAAGCATTCCGACCCCTCCGAGTCTGAAGGCTCGGACATGTTCGGACGACTGTCTAGCCAGTCCACCCAGCCAGGGTGAAAGAAGGATCAAAGGGGTCATACGAACCCATGGGAGGTACCACTTACCCTTCACTTCGTTGACGTCTTTGCATGACGTTTAGGTCCGGACCTGGGATCCCCTCTGTGGGTCACTCCATCGGCGTCCCATCGGGCGTAACTCATCACAGCGAAAGGCTTGAGGAGTTGAAACTGTGCACTTGGAGAACAGGATGAACGAAGACCAGCCTAGGGGCCTAGCCGAACCCTGGATGGAGCCGGGTCAGTGCGGAGGGCAGCCTGGATGAGGAACTGCAGCGAAAAAAGCGAAGCCGTCGTGAGTGGTCCGGGGGTAGCCAGAAGAGATCTCTCTGGATCACTTGGGAGAATCCATCCTGTGCATTTTGTTTTTTTGAGGACACCCTGATAGGTCGATGATGCATGCTGCATGCTGCGAGCACGGGGGGCCTGCCACGGCCGGCTGAGATCGCTACCCAGCCAAATCCATTATTTAACTTTATATAATATATATATATATATCATATATCAGTTTTGAGACACACACCACATCAAAAATACAGGGCACTTGATTTTGCACGAGCGGGTCAAGGGGACCAAGCCCCTGCCCCAGTAGATCCACATAAAGGATCCACGAAGTCATCAGTGGGACAACCACACCTCAAGCAACAATCCCTGGAGATTCATCGAAATAGCTTGGGTCTAAACACGGGATGATGATGGTTATATAGGTTGTAGGCCGACATCGAACAATCCTTGATCTTCGACCACTGTTACGGCCTTTACTGGGACACGCCCCCGAAAGGCCTGGTTTGGGCGTCTCCCGTCTCCCTCTTAAACTAGATCGGGTGCGTTGGTGACCAAGATCGGGTGGGAACTAGCAAGGCAAGGGCCGGCAAGGGTGCTCTTGTTGCGCAGGAACGCCTGGTTTGGTTGAAGTGGTAGACGATTGATCCAATGTTAGATGGTGCCTGGGGGAGGAAAAAAACAGAGGGATCCTACCTATCAGTTTGTGTTACATGCATGTTACATGTTGCAACCACCTGCAGATTCCGGAACAAAAGAAAATCTGCAGGTCGTTGCAAGCAATTGCAACGGTTGATCTGAAGATTGTTTGCGAACTGAACCGAGTCTTCCGAAGGCTTTCTAGCAAGTTGAACCACTGCTTCAAATCTTAAAAAACTTCCTCGCACTACAAGCTCAGTCGCATTATTATCTAGCGCGCAAAATTCAGGCAGCGCGCCGATCTCAATAAAAATCCAAGTTGTCTCTTTGCAACTACTTGGGCTGCAGTTTTTGGACTGCTGTGCAGCGTACATTTTCGCAGATTGCTCTGTGCAAAGCCACCACACCACCATGGACACATCGAAAGATTGAAACTGCAGCCCAGGTGCTCTACCTGGGAATGGGATACATGTGTCCCATCACAAAAACAAATAAGATTGAGCTGCAACCTTGTACATTCTAGGCATTCTAGGTGATTGGATCAAACAGCAAATGTTCAATGTTGGCTAGTAGGGACTTAGGGACTCGCAGTGGCGATGGGACACATCCAAGGTCTACAAGAACTTGCACCTGTGCTGCACGTGCAAAGGCCAACACCAGCTTGGAAGCAACAGATCGTGGAGCGGTCTTCGAGCAAAAGACACGTCCCGAAACAGGAGGCTCGTTTAAGCATCCTTGACCTCACCCTGAACGCCCCCCCAACCACCAGAACCCAATGGTTTCTATGGTGTAGATTAATTGCGTATCATCTGGTTCGTCGAACAGCCCATGTGATTCTGTGTGGTTTCTCCTTGAGAATGAGCAGCATGTTACATCTTCCTATTATATACAGTAAGTCTCTGGACAGAATTATGTGCCATGTGAAATCCAAAAAAAGGATTGGCCCTGATTCCATTGCTATTCATGATGATCTCACCAGTTCTAGAGTATCCTTAAGCATAGGGATGTGAACTATATCAACCATCAATCCTGTCAAGACCCACTGGAGGCGACATTTGGAACCCCCAAACGAAACCTTCACCGGTATAGGTTTGGGTGGACCTTCACCGTTATAGCTCTGTGTGGCGCTTCCTTTGAGCTGTTTGGTTCGCCCCTGCCATCTGGTTGGGTTTCCTCAGGTAAAGCCGGACCACTTCAGCTTCAAAAGCACCAGGAGCGCATTGAGGACGGTTCCTGGCTGGGCGTCCCGATTCTGAGCCCAGTATGGCCCAAGGTCTGTCATGCACCGAAGAGAACGCGTCTCGAGGTCTAATAGACCAAGTTAGGACCTGTGTCAGACTGGACTTATTAGGTTCAGGCTCTTCTTTCAGGGACAAGCACACTTTGCTGCCAGGCTCTTCGACAGATCGACATGCAAACAGTCCGTGAGTGAACGAGTTCGGTCTTCGAACGAACGAACTCCACCTCTTTCTTGTTTGATTCGTAGGCACACACCCCAATCCTCCTAAAGTTCAGCTGGGCAGGCGATCCACTTTACTTCCTGGCTATAGTAAAAACGACTGTCCGACTTCCTCACGCCCTGGTTGGATGAGACATTGGATCTTTGTTATAGCTTTGTAGGGCTTTCCACACAAGAAGTCTTGACATTGCTTTTGGTGTGTTGCTGGGAGGATGGAACATCCAAGATCTATAGTGCGTTGTGGGCCCTCCAAAAGGAGTGACCAGTTTATGCCTCAAATAGGACCCTGGTCTTCTGCACACCGCCCTCACACCCAAGGATTGGCCGCTCCTGGATCCTCCAATTCCGCACCGAGGGTAGCTCGAGCCACATCACAAGGAGAAAATCTCCAGTGGGACCCGCTCGCCGCCTTGGTGTGTCGTACGTCGCGTTGGGGATGAAGGAGATGAGAAACCCGTTTCGCCCGCGGGATGCACGCGTGCCACGCGGGACGTACGCGTGGCCGTTTTGGGGGGGGATGTGGAAGGGGAAAGCTCAGTCTCAGTACTGCCAGAGGTTGAAGGACCCTTTCCTGTTGGACTATCACTGTTGGGTACCCCAGGTGACGGGTCCTAGTTCAGGTCTCTTGACCTCTTCCCTTGGCGGTATTCTCCAAATATGTCGTCCCAAGCTCTTCCCTTCGCCGGACTCGGGACTCTAAGCCCACCCAGCGCTGCCATGGAAGCTCGTGGCTTCGAACGTATGCAGCATTCGATTCGATGGCTTTGGGCTACGTAGATATGGCTCGGAAAAACATGGGCGCCATATGCTGCCACGACTGTGCACCATCCAAACTCACTCGTCTCACCGGTGAAATGGTGAAGAATCATCTCCCAAACACTCCATGGGAGGTATATATGCCGATCAGTTGGGGTGGTTTGGGGGGTCAATGTAAGCATATATGGCATACATGGAGTGTCTGGGTCTTAAAGCCCTGCAAGTTTGTGAGTCGTATCTTTTAGAGCAATGCCAGTTCTTTTGGTTCGCGGTGTTACACCGCGAACCGAACACCGCTGTCCTCCTTCTCCCAGTGTTCGACCAGTTCAGTGCAACATCGGCCTTCAGCCTCTTCTGTCATGTTCTGTTGATCTAAATATTCCACCAAAAGAGGGCTTAAAAAGAGCTCAAGACTGACTGGTGCGACGAAAGTAGGGAGATCCAGCCACCCAAACCGCCACCGTTGACCGCACTCGTCGATGATGAGGATGATGATGAGGAGGAGGAGGATGAGGAGGATGAGGTTGATGATGATGAGGAGGAGGAGGATGAGGATGAGGATGAGGAGGAGGAGGAGGATGAGGATGAGGATGATGATGATGACGAGGATGATGATGATGATGATGACGATGATGATGACGAGGATGAGGATGAGGATGATGATTGAGGAGGAGGAGGAGGAGGAGGAGGGGGGGGAGGGGGAGGAGCAGGAGGAGGAGGAGCATGAGGATGATGATTATGATTTGATTACTATTACTATTAGTAGAGACCGTAGAGACCCTTCCCCAACATAGTGAGAATCCGCCGGCTTTAGCCGGCGTGTTCTGTGGATGTTCCTGTTGCTGTTGTAAGTCTTTCCCCTACACGCGGATTTTTGCTACCCCCCCCCCCCCCCCCCCCTCTCCCCCGCTCCCCCCTCTCCCCCTCCCCCCCTCCCCCTTCTCCCCCCTCCCTCTCCTCCCCCTTCTCCCCCCCTTCCCCCCCCTTCTTCTCCTCTTCTCCTCTCCACTATGCCAAGACAGCACACACATCATCCTCTACGGCACTCCCGCATTCACCCTGCATCCTCGAAGCGTACGCCCCAAAGATAGATCAAGGCTGCAGCACGGAGCACCTTCCTCCTGCCATGCCTCCAACCTGTCCGCTAAGATGCCAAACTCTTCTATAGATAAAGAACTACCCTGTGTTCCACTGCAGGCATTTTCTACCCCTTCTTTCCAAACCTGTGCTCAAATTGCTACAAACATGTGTCTTTCATCTGCGTGTCTGCTTTTGTTTACCTTATGGCCTTGCCACCTGCAAAGCCGGCGGAACACGCCAGCGGCGGTTAAATATATTTGACACTTTACCGACTGCTACTGTTAGTGGAACACATGCCCTGACTCCACTGGCCTCCTGTGTTGCCAAGACACTGAGCCCTGGTGGTGCTGCGATCACCTCGGCCAGCCAGGTGAGCGGGTGGTTACCGCTTTTGTAGAGCTGAACATGGCGCCCACAGGGTTTGGGATCGTTGAACAATGTTGAACATGGCGCCGTTTCCACCTTGTCTTTTCACATGTTCGTGTTTCGTGGGGTATATCATTATATATCCCAAGGTGTCCCGGAACATTTAGGGTTTTGCGGGTGATCCACCGAGACCCTGGGCAGGTCGTTTAGGTCGTTTTGGGCCCTTGTTGGCCCTTGGTAAGGTCTCAGGTGCTGACTCAGGTTTGGAGGAACTGCTTTAGCGAGCTAGAGGTGTGAAATCACCTTTGTGGGAGTTGATGGTTTGTGAGGAACCTCTCCGATGGTTCATGGATAGATAGATCCCAACACAGAAAGCAAGAACCTAGAGGGTGAAGGCACCAAAACGGCCAATGCTGGAAGGATATTGGTACAAGACTCCACTAGAGTCACTAGAGACTGAGTATGAAGAACAGCCACGTAACACCGTAAACTTACTTAACAATTGCAGCATATAGGAGCAGTATGAGATTTGGGATGCCCGGACATGTGCAACACATAGACATAGAGTTAAGCATTCGAACAAAAGCAACATGCAACCAGGGACAACAAGTCCTCCTGCGCAAGCGCAGCGCTTTCTTGCGCGACCGACTTACCCATCGGAACCCTGTTTTGATAGGAGAAGGCGATATAGGGATGGGTTGGTTTCGACACCAAACGCCGCTCAGCAGGATTTTATAGGGATAAATAACTTGAGGCCGAGGGTTGGTGACGAAAACTAGCAGAGCGGGGGTGAAGCAGGTGACAGTCGGCCCCATGCCAGCGGAAATACACACGTCCCAGAGACGTCCCAGGGAGGAGTTGAACCCGCGAGGGGGGCGGTACTAGCTTTCGTGATATGAATTGGTTGTTCAGTCTTCGGAGCAGGTGATACCACCCCTCCATGAATTCGCTGCTGATTTCACGCTCCGGTCCACACCCCCGGGTGCTGGGAACATGACACATCCGACACATCTCACCACCCTGAGGGATGCTGCTTGGATATTTTTCAAGGACCCTGAGGCATGCCCTGAGGGCGTGGAGACCAACCTATGACGGCGCTGTGTCGGTCGCTGCTGCGTCGAGACCATGGGTCCAGACCGACCCCCGGTCGAGCTCGAGTCGAGCAGTTGACCCAGGCAAGATGATGGCGACGCCAGGATGGTCAGGGGGGTCTCCCAGAGTCATTTTTGGAAAAGAAAACACCCACCCCAAGGCATTTGCCTGGTGGAAACCGACCTGAGACAGTCCAACCGCCTGTCCGACGATGAGTCACCAGACTGTCCGACTGGTCATCTTGGATTTGCAGTTCAGGAAGCTGGGGAACAAACGCATTCCTGAGACGTGGATTCATCCATACATACAGTATTGGGTGATGATTCATCCCAAATATGGGTTTATGATGGTTTATGTTGATTTTCCTGTGATGATTCATCCATATTGTTAGGACAATCAAAACCATACATCTCATCCGCAGTCATCCAGGTCATCTTTCATCCCGCCACGGCACCACTGGTCGCATCATGGGCATTCTCAGCCCTGCTTCCCCCCGTAAGTTCCGCCGTGGACGAAGCCGTGGAGGTGTGTGACATCCATCGATCAACCTGGGAGGATCCAGTGCCGTCAAACTCATCCATCAACCCGCGAACTGGTGAAAGAACTGGTGGAACATTGTTCAATGGATTTTTCCCACTTTTCGAGGTTCATGATGCTAGGTTTCCTAGTAGCACCTTCAAAACCATCCAACCCAGGGGCTCCAAGTGCATCCGTTTCGAAGGTTGGACTGGGGTGGGTGCCAGAGGGATCCAAACACCTTCTGAAGTAATTACGTGGGAATGCTATAATAGAGTCAAGACCATCTGATGCACCCTCCTTGCTCTTGCGCAAAGCTGCAACCATCATATCAAGCTGTGGAAAACGGTCAGAGTGGTCCTAAAAGCTTGTCACTTGACTTCACCCGTGTCACCTTCGCCCTTCGCCTTACGCCACGAGTTCGCCGGAGTCACCCTGTGGTCGTCCCCAGCAGCGAGAGGTGAGAGCAGCGGCGATGCGAGCTTCACGTCGTGCGCGAAGCGGCATCTCTTGCCACGGGTGCACGTGCCCTCTGCGAAGTACTTGCACAGGACCCTACGGCCGATGTCGATGTCGATGTCGGCTAGAGTGGCTTCTTAGTGAGCGGAGGAAATACCTGGGGGTGGTGGAATAACAGTGCGAGTGAAAAGCTACTGGGAAGAAAAGGCCAAACACTCCATGCATGTATGGAATATGTTTGTGATTTTCAAGTGCTGAATGATGTATTCCGTGGTGGAGTGTCTGGACATATCTGGACTATAATTGAATGAAAAAGAAGGTTCAAAGGATCCCTGCTATTTGGTAAGAACGTGATGTTGCGACAACTAGCAATCCGAGAGCAGAACTGTTTGGTTGTATAGCCCAACAAGAACAGGGTACTGCTGAGTCTTGACTAAATAAAAACCCTGCATTCTACAGATTGAACGCACCTCCGTATGGGCAGGGGGTCTAATGTTTAATCAACAATCAACCCGAAAAGGAAGATCTGGAGGCCGAAAGAAGAAGTCGCCATCTCACAGATCGATCGAAGATCAGTCTTCTCTGATGTCCCATGACACGAGAATTGCATACATCTGCATGAAACCTGGAACACGATTTCATGGCCACGGCGATGTGGGGCAGAGCTCCGAAGGCCATCTTGCTGGGGAGAAAGTGAACGGGTCAACGAGCCATCGCCCAGGTCACGTGGCCCTGTGTACATTGGGCCTGTTCAACATTGCACCTTTGAATATGTCCAAATCTTCCATGACATTGCGTGAAGATGCTTTACAATGCCTAAAGCTCCAACCACCTCCGTTTCGAAGATGGGCCAGGGGTGGGTGCCAATTAAGGGTCCAACCACCGAACCGGACATGGGGCCAGGAGCCCTAGGGAATGGTTTAGAGCCCTGTTTCAGAGTAGATGACACGCTTACCCAACTTCGCCACCGTCGAAGAACTGAAACCAAGCCATAGCAACTGGTTCGTTTCAGCCAAAGCCACCGGGGATGTCCAGGATGCCGGTATGTTGGCTCGCAGAAACTGAAGAAGCTATTGTAGCGATCTTCTTCGCTTTCATGTGAGAGATCTGTTGAGATCCAAAGCCATCCCTATACACTCCCTGAAACAATCATGGAAGTGGAACAGTTCGACCCCTGGTTTCGACCAAGTCTTGTCCTCTACGCGGGGGGGGGTCTGCAGCCTGCTTCCAGCCTGCTTCCATGATGGTTTGAGGGAGGCAATACAGCCATAGTTGATTGATGCTTCCATGGTTGATTGCCTCAAGGAGGGTATCCCTTTTGGCTCTGTGAACCTCACATCTAAAACCCCGAAGAAAACCTCTTCGAACCCAGCAGCTTGTTCTTCATGAACCTCTTCGACATCACCTCGGCGCTGCGCTCTGACTACAGCGTGCTACCAAGGGCTACGGTACCAAGGGCTGGTTTAAGGAATACTCTTAGGGATGGTCCAAACTTGTTTAAAGGGATGGTCCAAACAAGAGTTCAACAGTTACACTCCCGAAAACTGGCCCTGCAAGATTGTTTTCCTCTACCAACCGACGTGGTTTTCAGGGTCCATGTTAGTCTTCCAGGGTGTAAACAAATGTTTGAGGATGTTCCAAAATTGTATCTTTTGCCAGGAGATGCCAGAAGAACGAGTTCATCCACTTCATCGTTCTGGTCGTTGATTTCAAGCATCTGGGATGACCATTCTCTAGCTTTAAGAAAACAACATTCCAAACAACATGGATTTCTTGTCTGAGGATAAACAAGAAATATGGGATTTTAAGTAGGCAAAGCCTCCACCAATGGGTTGTGGTCCATGTTCCAGGGGGACACGCAGCAGCCATCACTACAGCCATCACACGACTGCGACAGGTCGGGTGATCACGATCACTCTGCGTGGTCCGGACGGCGGAGGATCACCCTTCATCCCATGTCAACCGAAGAGAATCACCGTGGTTCGCGCTTCACAGCACGAGAGGAAGACATTTGGGACGTTGTAGCTGCTTCTAGTCACAGGCTTTAGTCTTCGGCCTAAAAATCAAAGGACAAGAGGAGGATTGTGGCTGCTTTCGCAGTCAAGAAGCTTTGACCTCTAGAGATTTGGAAGGTGTGAAGATGTTTCACGATGTTTCAGCCACTTTTGGCCCTGTTGTTGGGAACAGTTGCATGACATGTTTTTGGATGGTGGTAGCCCTGATTTGAATGGTGGCAGAGCAGGTTTATTGACTCGGTCCGCCTTGAAGTCGGATACTGCGGAGAAAAAATGAGCCCTCACACCCCGAGAATGTGTCCTCAAGCTGAGCTCGGGCCGCTCGGGCCGCTTGGGTGGGTGAGTGGAGAGGCAACACTTCAAAATATCATCTCCACTTTGAAGTCGTCTTAGAATTTGGGTTCTTCTTCACCTGGAGACCTTTGCAACACCAGACCGAGGAGAACACCGTGGGCGTTTGGGCCGAGAGACACTTTGTAATCCGTTCGCCTGGAGATCCATCGAGTTCGCTGGTCCTTTGGGTCAATGGTCGGTTGGAAGATTCTGAGCCACAAAAAGCCTGCAGCAGTGAAGAACAGTATGCCTATGTAAGCCTACAGGCAAGGGAAATGACCTCATGTTACTGAATGATCGTACACAATCACTACTCAATGAGGTAAAGGACCAGGTTTTACTGGGTCTTTTGACCGGTAAGACTTGAAGATTGGGAGCCATCAACTATAGGGCATAAGGAAAGCCATGTGGGCCTTTGTGTCCCTGAGCAGGCTTGAACCATGGAGTGAACCAGTCCTTACTGCCAAAACTTCGGGCT
This sequence comes from Durusdinium trenchii, assembly GCA_963970005.1. Classification (NCBI taxonomy): domain Eukaryota; class Dinophyceae; order Suessiales; family Symbiodiniaceae; genus Durusdinium; species Durusdinium trenchii. The sequence continues at coordinate 2,688,896 of CAXAMN010003335.1, forward strand.
CACCATCGTCCTCTGACCGTTCCGTGCGTATCACGGTTTCCATGCCAGGCGGTGTTTCCCGTTGTTGTTCGGAAGAGATACCAACGGGGGAACCGACCCTTCAAGTTGACAGCCACATGAAAGGATGGCCAAATCACCAAACCGCCGGAAAGCCATGGAAAACCGATGTTCTGAACGCTGTTCTGGCAGAAACACATGTCTTGTCAAAACAAGACCCCGTGTCATACTACAAACCAAGCGGTAACAAAAAACAACAATCACATGTGGCCACAACCATAGGCAGACTCCCGATGCCGCAGTCAGTCAGTCAGACTCCCAATGCCGTGGAGTCATCCGCAAAAGGAGTTCATTGGATTTTTGTCGTGTGGTGTTCCCAATCCCCCAAAAGGGTTAAAGGTTATGTATATCCCATACACTCCATGTATACCATATATGCCTACATTGACCTCCCAAACCACCCCAACTGATCGGCAAATATGGTAGTCCCATGGAGCGTGACCAGTCCACCATGTACTGTAGCGAGATCGACCGAGCCATAGATCGACTTGTCCCGTGCATGGAGTCCAGTCTTGTTTTCTATCTGGTGAACTCACCGATGTGCTGAAACATTTCACCCGCGAAGCAGGGCAAGGACTGAAGGACTGAGTGAGCATTGGATAGAACTCCTTCAACGGGCCGTGCAAAGAAAGTTGGCTGTCACAGATCAGGACTTGAGAAGTTGCCCTTTTTCCTTTTGAACCCCATGTCACATAGGTCGCCACTTTCACCCCCCAGGCACCCGCTGAAACAGGTGTCGCCCAGGGTCTTATTGCCGGTGTTCGTCACCGCAATGCCCAGCTGAAGGGCCATGAAGTTCTGCCTGGGCATCGTCCGCACGTCACTGAACGTTCGCGTTTCAGCGCCGTGGAGGACGACCACGCGAAGGGCGCCACGCGGGCCGTCATGGGGCTTTGTCGACAACTGTTCCCTTCAATCAGTGGCCTGATGTCATCACTCGGAAAACGGTCGAAAACTGTGAACAAAAACACTGACATGAAACATCTCTTGCTGATTCTAGGGCTGATCTACCTTTACAGGATTGGGGGGGGGGGCCACCCTGAACCGAACAGGCCAATGATGGCCAAGTGTCTTCTTCTGCTTAGCGAAATCGGATGGAATTTCCCCTACTGGTCCCCGACATCTAATGGATTTCTTGCCACATTCCTGGCTTTTCACACGAACAGTCCGGTATGTCTGGTCAGTTCGGTGGGTTCCAACTGGTTACTGGTTCTGGTAATTATTCTGCATCTTGGCTGCTCATTCGTCTATTCTCAAACCACTCCTTTTGGGTCCTTTGGAATCTTTTGGTACTCGGGAAAAACGCTTTTCAGCCGATCTTAGCAGCAAGCATATCTAACTCAACCTGAGAAGCTGCAAAACGAAAGCCAGCGCTTTTGTGGGGCTGATTCGCAGTGCAAAGCCGGGAAGAAGCTATTTCCACTGTCTGTGAAGCCTGATGCGCGCCATACCTGGGAACAGAATTGTAGCTACAAGACCTTTATTTTCAAGGTGGCCTGAACAGAGTGTTTTAGGGCAGCAAA
>CAXAMN010003335.1:2696565-2719835 GCA_963970005.1 Durusdinium trenchii
CCGGGCCCCCAGCGGCGACAACGCGCGCCGCAGCCCCTTCTGCAGTCATTGCGGATGTATTTGTGATTTGTATTTGTGTGTGTGTGAGATGTGAGAGGAGGCGATTTGTGATGAATTGTGATTTGTGTGTGTGTGTGTGTGTGAGATGTGAGAGGAGGCGAGGAGGATGAATTGTGATTTGTGTGTGTGTGAGATGTGAGAGGAGGTTGTGATTTGTGTGTGTGTGTGTGTGAGATGTGAGAGGAGGCGAGGAGGAGGACGAGGAGGACGAGGAGAAGGGCGGGATGGCAGCCAAAAAACAAGAACCCCACACAGAGATGTGGGGAAAAATGATAGGTCAATAAGTTACCATCATAATGTGTTATATGTGTTGTATTAGAATATATTATTATGTATCCCTGGTGCTCCAACTACCTCCTCGGAAGGAGGTTGGGGTGGGTGCCAGGGACAAACTCCCTACCTTCTGAGGATGAGGGCCTACACTTGTTCCGAGGCTATTCTTCGTAGTATGAACACTACATCGTCCACTCTGGTCTTCCATTTCGTGGTAAAAGGTCTCAAAGAAGCTGTGGTCTCCAAAAGAGAAGCCATCCTACAGTGCAAAAGAACAATATATTCCCCATGCAAAAGGGGATTCGCTCATGGGGAATATAAAATATGCCTAAGCAATCCGAGTACATCAAAGCCGGGCCACATGAAAGGTTCATCAAGCACCACTGTTTTCAAGGACTTTCCGTTGGTGACCTCTTCGTGACCTCTGAAGAGGGACCAGACTCGTCGTGACTTCGATCTCAAAGACACGTCACGAACTGAAGGTCCTGGTTCCTTCAGTGTGCGTGTATCAATAAATCTACCAGCCCCCGAAATAGGGAACTCTATAGCTCACAAGATCACCTCAGCATGTGTTTGACTAGGTCGATTCTTAGGCTGCAAAAGACGTAGCATCCAAAAACATACAACAAGGCTACCAGCGCTACCAGCGCCGCTCGGTGCATGAGTCTCCCACATCAGCTGCCACAGCATTCCCGGATCCCCTCCGCATCCCTCCGAGGCTCTAAGCATCATCCATGGGAGGTCGTTCCCGCGGGAGATGCGCGAGTCTGACACCCACGCGGGATTCCTGGGAAGGACGTTCACTGATCGGATCTGGGCACCAAAGGCACGATCTGTTTTTTTGAACAGTATCATGTTTGTGCAAAGATTCCCAGGAAGACCTGACAAAGCTCATTACAAAAAAAACTTTTTAGTGTCATTTTTGCCTGGGCTGAACTGGTCAACACACGTTAGCTTCATGAAACAATAGCTGAACTGGTGAGTTGGTGCAGCACAAACAAAAACGTCTTCTTATCTCTGCTTTTTGCTTCATTGGCTGATTCGGCCTATATCTTAAGTTAAGAGTACTTTAGAATGAACAATGAAGAAAACACAACACACAAAAACAATCCGGCCAACGGTTTCCGAGCATCATGTACTTGTACGGAAATCGTTGCACCACCGGCTGCACAGCCATACCCGTGGCAAAGGCGCCCGTGTTGAAACCTCAGAGGGCCCAATGAAGGTGCCCTGACAGCTTCAGCCCCATGGGATTATCTGATTCCCTGAGATGTTTTGGCAAAACAAGTTAACCTACTGTATTTCTATCTGTTCTTTTGCTTATATGGGGAACCATTTGCGTGGTTATCCACTGAGTGGGTAGGGTAGGGATTGGTGGGTGAAACTATCAATGATTCCCAGGGTCCATGTTCTCATATGTTCACCATGAAGAACGATGGCTAATTGTACAAATGAGAGGAGACAAGGACCAACTTGGCAAGAGGTACAACTATAGATCCAGTCCTGTGTGGCCTTGCTTTTGGCTTTAGCATCGACCGAATGGGCCAAGTACATGCATTTTGGGGAAAGGAGATGTTCAAAAGTCCCACACCTAACCCTGTCTTCGGTCGAAACTCTTCACCAGCAGGTCACCAGCATCTACACTCCCTGGAATCATCATGGGCCAACGTGGACCTTTGGATGATCATTTTCCTCTACACTTCCATTATGATTCCAGAAAGTGCAAAAAAAAACACTTCAACTACTTGTGAAGCCGCGGTTGAACCCGGATGACCAAGCCACGGAAGAGGCCTCGCTGGCTGTTGGTGATGCCTTCCGGGTAGATCACCTTGGGCGAAGCGCTGAATCCACATCCGTGCGCACGGACGCGTCGGTCGTCGTTCTGCGTCGCTCCGGGCGAGTCACGAAGGCTCGACCACAGGGGTAGCGGCCCTTCTCGTCCGGCTCGTTGTGGACCTGGATAGACGGTGCGTGATCTTTTTTCAGAAATGAGTTGCACTGGGAACACATCACATGGAAGAGGAGTGAAGAACACCGCCGTAACTTGCTCTTCGGAACATGGTCCTCCGAAAGTCGGGGCCATGCCATCCACGTTGGCGCATGATTGTTTCAGCTCGAGTGTAGTATCCACAACTTGACGTGGGTCACCCGAACCCAGGGAATTGGAATATCAATCGCGTTGGGTGATAAGGGATCAAGAGATAGGATGAGAGAGGCATAGTCTCATGGATTGCCTACGTGTTTTGAGGAAACCCTTGGTTATCAAAAACAATTGACTTTGAGAATGGATGAGGAAGGACACATCTCTTGCTGGATGTTCTTGGATGGTTTTAATGTGTTTCGTTGATGGGGTGATTGAGGCATGTGCTTCGTTGGGTTGTCATCGTCAGTGACCAAATATAAGAATCTGCCACTTCAGGAAGCTGGCAAAGCATTCGGGTGAGGAGTAGTCTGTTAAAAGAAAGCTCAAGTCAAGTGTTCGAGATCAAGGACACATAGCAGTCTATAACATGAAAGTATACTATATGTATTGCTTTTGAATCCCAAATAATGAAATTATATGAAATGTGTGGTGGCCATCAACTTGAGAAAAAACACAAGGATGGCATCAACTGTCAACCCTACACATGGACACCCAGTCACACCCACTTGCCTCTTCAACACATCATCATCATCATCATCATCATCATAATCATCATCATCATCATAATCATCATCAAACAACCACTTCTCTACCAACCACACGATGAAAAATCCCCAAACCAACCATGGACACGTCATGGAAATGTCTTTTCCAAGCACAAGAAACCGAGCATCGGGGAGTCCTTGCATCAGCCATCATCCGACCATCACAGCTATCGCCAGGCGACGAACTTCAAGATGCCCTCGTTCACCTGTGACGTCGCTGACGTGTGGCCATGACCGCTAAAAGACCAATTGTGATGCAGGGTATCGAAAGGTTTGACACGGTGGAATTCACCAAACCTGACGCCGGAAAATCCGAAGATCAGGGGAAAATCAATGTGTTCTCCGAGCGAACTCCACCTGTTCTTGTTTGAACGTTTAGTGGGGTGCCCCCCAAGTCTCCCAGGTTTTGCAGGCGATCCACTTTTAATAGGAAAATGTAGGGAGCATGTTTGGAAAGTATCATCAGTCATCCCGTTGACTTAAGTCCCGCAACTCTGCATGCAAGCAAGTCCGTGATTCATGCACAACAAAGATTTCAGAAGTTGAAGAATCTGGGTACTCATCACCGCATGCATCATCACCACATATTCACTCACTCCACACAAATACAAAAGAACACCCCCCAAAAGAGAACATCTCTGAACCCACAAAAGCCCTCCCCCCTGCCACCTGTTTCGCGTCACATCGCGCCTTCTGTTTCACATCTTTGTCCTTGGTGTCCACAGCCACCTGAGCAAACGGCGGAGAAGTCGGCCCTCAGAAAGACCATCAAATGAGGAAGAAAAGGACATGTTCCCGTGAATGAGAACAGTCTCCTGCTGATTGTCCTAGGATGGATTGCTCTCATCAAGCCTATAATCAGTTGGACACACAAGATAAGAGCAATCCATCCTAGGACATGTTCCCGTGAACGGTGGCAGCCAACCTCGCCAGGTGCAAGGGAAACGTGGGTCACGCGATCTTGCACTTCTCCCATTCTCACCAACCCCCCCTGCTCTCTTCCAAAAAACTAAATTTCCACTGATCACCACCTGCTCCCGCCCGGCACGTGAACCTGCATGCCGCTTGGGCGCGGCGTTGCTGAATTGCGTGGCCGAGCGCACCCCGGGGATGGCAAACTGACCTCGGAGAGGCTGGTCCCAAAACACTCCATGTCTGCCATAGCCGATCACTTGACCCCCCTGGCACCATCCCAACTGATCGGAACAAAATGGGAGTCCCATCGGTCGTGTCTGGGGTCTAGGCCATCATCGAGGACATTCAGTACGTGGCCTCTTTGGAGTTCTTTGTTTGTGACCCTTTACGGGCTTAAGTGACCTCATCCTGGGATATCAAGGATGGTCACTTTGAAGGTCCTGGATACTGATGATCATAGAGTTCTCTTGACCCGCGCCACAGCAGTGCTGGGAATATGTATGGATTTCACACACTGACACGGTGGTGCAACATCTCCCACAGAAGAATTCTTTGGGGTCCATGCTCATGGTCTCATGGTGCTAATAATGATACAGTATAATGAATAACTATATGATGGTTTAGCAAAAGCTCGAATTTTGGCTTTTGTAAAGATAGGATGATTTCAAACATCTTTGAGCAACTGTTGCGATTAATAGCGCGACTTGTGGAAAAACAAGTTGCGACCGATAATGATGGCATATGACCTAAGCACTCCATGTATGGAAGAAATGTATACATTGACCCCCCCAAACACACCACCCCTGGCCGGTTCGGCTCGGCCCGTCCGGACTGGCAGTCCCGTCTACGGGTCGCGTCTGGGTGATACTATGTCAGTGGCATCCTCCCATGTCTCGAGTAGCGGGTGATTGCTGCATGCTACTCCAGTTGGTGCACTGATATGTATCAGACTGGATCAAAGGAGGAAACAAACCTGGAACTCAGTGTATACCTTCACAACCCCAGGTGTTTTTTGTTTTTTTGTTTTTTTTTAACGTTCACATGTTTCTCATTTGATGGAATTTGATGGAATTTGTTCACATGTTGAATCAATTCCGCAATATCTCGGTGTCTTTCTTTTGCTCAACCTCCGGTTCGACCGGGACGGTCCTCTTCTTCGACCTCACCGACCCAACGTGTGTCAATGCTGCGGAAGCGTCATCTCAACCGGCCAGTCCGGAGGTCCTTTTGGACCGTGGTTCAACATCACACCAAACATCTAGAACTTGCTTTGTTTCAGAACCACATCCAAGAAACACATTGACATGTTGTTCCATGATCTTCCATGAACGGAACTTGTTTCGGCTATGTGACCAGAGTGTCACAGGCTATCCGGGAATACCCCGGGGGAGAGATGGAACAGTTGGAACTTGTTTGTCATTGGTTGTCATTGGAAGAGTTCCACTGTGGTCGTCACTCCCGAACTCTCCCGACACTCACGGCGTACGCTTACGGCGCTCCGCGTACACGGGCTGGTCTTCGGATGTCACGGTCGTTCCGAGAGTCGGTGGACCGTGTCGGCCCATCCACTTGCACCATGGATCTATTTCCAGGGAGGTTGAAGTGTTTTGCATGTTTTGGCAAACTTTTGTCCCTGAAGAAGCTTGTTTGGGTCACCTTTATATGGCTGAAACCACCTCTATGCTTTAAACTTGGCCCCTTGGTTTGGCTGGCAGGTGGTTTTACCCAACATGCAACCCCGGAGGACGATGGCCATCTGGTAAACCGCAAAACCAAGCAGTTTGCCAGCTGTGTGATAGCATGTGAAGAACTGCCGTACATTCACAATCCAAAAGCAAGTCACCACTGGCACTGGCACTCTCCACCCCCCAAGCACCACACGGCCCTGGCATCCACCGCAGAGACATGCCGAGACACTCTTCGCTACACAGCCTGACATGCCCCAGGTGAGGTATTCCAAGTAGAAGGCCTTGCCGGACTCTGTTCGCCCCATATAGCGGCAGGACCTCGTTACCAGGACCATCTCGTCGGATGTCACTTGCATGGGACAAAGGGAGTCTGTGTGCGAAGCTCTATGAGTGGATGTAGATGCTTACTGGCATAGCGGTTTTTGGCATAGCGAGCCACATGTCCAGCTACCCAATTGTTCATGAACAATGTCAAAGCCACCTGGAAAAGGCGTCGCATTGATGCAATGAATCCTGCATTACCTTGACATATCTACAACTTCAACACATGGTAAACAAACAATCCCACCTGCAATCGGTCTCTCCAGCACCACCACACCTGCAAGTTCTTTTTTCCCACCTGCGATTTGTTGCCCCCACCACACCTCCAGCATGCTGATGTGGTTGGGCACCAGCACCGGGTGCTTTCCGGGTCGACCAATCCAGTCAAGGCGTTCCTTGTGGAAGACCTGCGGGTCCGCGCCTGCGGTGTCTGCGTGTCCTGGTGTCTGCGGTGTTGAAACATGGAGATCCCACCCATGCCATAGGATTCCCACCCATGTCCAGGTGTGAAGGATCGTTTGGACGTGAAACAATCGTGAACATGGTTGAACCGTCTTATACTCCCTGAAAGAATCATATGACATGGCGCCTGGGACACAACTACTCTGCTTTACCATGAGGGGGTGAACTCCACTTCCATTGTTAGTGAGCTTCTGTCTACCCTGTCACATGGACTTGGCGCACGCGGTCTTGTCAGTATGGTTGCAAGTTTCGCATATGCAGATCGCGAGGGTACATAGGATACACTTCAAGGTTCCACAAATGACCATCAGTGTCATTGCCTTCTGACAGGTTGCGTGGGATCATCTCCCATCAAAACCAAACATGCTCTTTTTGACCTCCAAAACCGACGACCTCGCTAGCTGCCTTGTTTCCGTTTGGGAGATCTTTCTAGAACACTATGACCTCGTCATTGTAGGGGAAAGGTAAGTCTGGAAGTTCCTCCACACGACTACTCAACTGAAAGAGGTTCCCCCACAGCGGCCTGAACTGTGTACACCGCCGAGAGATTGCACAATAGCCCTCAGAGTGCATCTGGTTTTCCTTTCTCCTGCGTTTTCACCGAATTTTGGCCACATTGGTGTTCCATCATTTGACGGAGCAAGTGATCTTCACTGGGAAGGGAGGGTTTCATCTTGAGTGTATTGAAACTGAAACACCATGTGGCTCATCTTGAGCTGTTTAGCACATGTTTTGTAGCAAAAGCAGAACACCAAGAGGAACATCCAGCCCCCCCCAAAAGCAAGCACGTGATGCAACACTGGATTCTATTTAAAGGTTCATGACTTAGTTCCGGAACATGACTCGTCTACATTCCAGTCTGAATGTTGTTGGCACCGGGTCAGCACCAGTCTTCAAGCACAAGGGAAGATCTGGAAACCCTGCAAAGATCTGGTCACCTCAAAGCAAATAGAGAGCCATGTTGACAAAGAGCCGCAAGTTCGCATGGAAAGCACCGATCACTCAACACACCAAGCTCGCACTGACCAACCAACCCCAAAGAGAGGATCGAATAGACAGCATGACTTCTCGTGCTTAAACGATCCTTGTTCACAAGTAATTCATCTTGATAACTTCGAACAAACTAGCAGGGATGGGTCACTTTGTTTCGGCACGGAGTTATTTTTCCCATACCCCGAAAAGATCTATATATAAAGACGAAGTCTACCAACTGGTGATGCCACACCAAGCCGTGATATTGAATCACCATCTCCACACCAAGCCGTGGTGCTTGACAGAAGTGCGAAGCCTGCATTGCAAATTCCTCGGTCGACAGGTCGAGCCTTTTGCGCTGGCAACGGTGAGGCAACGGTGATCAATCGAGGTGGGCAGCGGACGCGTTCACCAAGAAGCCGGGCGAAGCGAGCTTCCAAAAACCGGCGACCACGACCAGACACCAGGCGTTCGTTCTTGGATGATTACTTCGAAAACTTACCCAGTCCAAAAAGACATACTGGCACCACCGATTCCAAACACCTCCATCTATATCGAGGTTTAATTTCACCACGCTGACCTTCGACAACCACCCAAACTGAGGAAGATCCGGGTAGTTAGTATGAGACCTCATTTGGCTGTGGGTCAACACCCAAACCCTTCCTGCTAGCCTTTTCCCTCCCATAAAGGTCCTCTATTCTGTTCCTTTTTGCTTTGAAAACAACACGGTCACTTGGTCTCCAGGTGAACGTGTTGGGCGTCGATCGGGGAGACACTCCATCTGGAGTGTCCACGGTTCGGCTTCGGCCGTCGAAATCCGCGGGTTCTGGGCGATTCCCAAAACTTCACAAGATCTTCACAAGTCAGTCTGGTCCTTTTCTGACATCATCGGTCTGGTTCCGCATGAGAAGACCATTTGGGTGGACCAATCCGGTCCAGACCGGTCCCAGGTGGTGAACTCACTCCACTTATCCATGATGGGTTTGGGTTGGCCGTGAAAAAAACCGCGGTTCGTATGCGAGGGTTGGTCTGCCATTTGGAACCGTTCTTCTTGGGTGTCCTGCCTGGTCCTTTGGCCGATGGGTGAAAAGCTTGATTCGAGGTGTAGTAATAAACCTTGGCTAAACCAAAGGGACTAAGGGTGTGAACGGTCTGGTTGAATCAAAATATCCACCCAATAGATCGGGTTAGACCAGGTTTAACATATTTTATACAGACAGGAAGTCAAGAAAACAACGCTGAATTAACATACTACTATACACACCCAATGGATCAGGCTAGGCCAGTTGAAACTAATAGACGAAAAACACTAACTGTTGAAACTTGTCAAAAACCCGATCCATTGGGCACTGAGCTGGTGGAGGTCCATGAGTCAAGAAACCCCAGTCCTTCACACATGCCGAACGAACTCATAATGTGACTCCTGTTTTGATAGGAAACATGCATATTATCAGTGGGAACTATTCAGGTTCTAGGTGATCATGCTCAGGTATCAACAACTTCGCTGATATTTGGTGTCATGGTGTCCCTGTAGTTGCGAAAGGGGACTCCACTAGGGGACAAAAAAAACCTGTTACCTCTCACGAATCCCAGGTTCCTGTTGTTCTTCAATATGAAAAACCCCTGAAAAACCCTTAAACTCAACATGTTCACGCAATTAGTGAAACAATCCTAGGATTTCAATAATGTCATCCATGAGCACCCCAAGCCAATCAGAATCCACGTGACAAGACCTGACTTGGAACCAATGGAAGGCAATTGAACCACTGGACTTCTAGTATACTGTGTTTATATTTTTGTGAAATATATTTGTATATTGTTTTAAACTAGAACTATATATATATAGATTTATGCCTGTTCGCCTGCCTGAACCTAGCCGTTTCTCAGTCGTACTCAACAATGTGCGGAACCCCTATACCAGGACCATCCTTAAAATTGGACTGGATTTCATGTAATTCAACTACATGAACATGTGTCTTTTTGAATGGTCTTTATTAGTCAAGCCGACCCACACGTGGCATCTTCGTTGAAATCCGACCCACAGATCCGACATCGCTGACCGGGCTTCGGTGCGGACAGCTGAAGGGCTTACAGTAGCAGCCGCTCCAAACGGTGAGGATGGTCAGGCAAAAGACCAAGACCTGGAATTCGTTCCGGTTTCCGAAGTGCGCGGAAGTCTGGTGGAAATTGAGATGGTCAATTCATTCACACCAAGGGTCTTGCAGAACTCGGCTCAGCCCAGAGTGGCAAATGCATCTAGACCCCCCCACAATCCATCGACCCGATCTAGGCCGATGAGCGTGAGTGAAGCGGGGCCGGCGTGTTCTTGTTGAGGGACTCCGGTGTAGCGGTGGGCGATGTCGGTCAGCCGTCACTTTCGCGAACCTCGGCCGTTTCGTTGACATGTGTTCATTTTTTCTTGTATACTGGGGACCGTCAGGATTCTTTTTTGAACATTTGTGTCGAAGCTCTGCGTAGCATGGTCACAAAGGATGCAAGCGGCATCTTTCAAGGACAACCCCAGCTTGCGCCTCCTCGCACGCAGTTCCTGCCCTAGAAACTCGAGGTAGTCTAGAAACGTCTCGCTGGACCAAATATGTGTCCTTGAATGAAGTGGTCCCACGTGCAGCCATTGAGAAAGCTCCTTCACACAATCTGATCAGTATGTATATATATATATATATGTGTCATATCTTTATATATATACATATATATATATACACATTGTGTACGCATTGTGGCAAAGAGCATTCTATCTGCACAACTCTGCACAGCTGACATGTATATATATATATATTGTTATATATGTCTATATTAAATATATACACAGGAAAAATCACGACGCTGCCAGTTATATATATATATACGATGGTGCCTTCTGCATAATATATACATATACATGCAGCATGCAGCATACATGCCGAGTCAGCGACCTTGTAGCCAATAAACTCTTCATCATCGCCTGCAGGTTGATTCAATCATATTCAGTCACATGAACTCACCCTTGCAAACTATTTAGACTAATTCTTCAGTTGCATCTTCCGCTCCATCTTTTGTAAAGTCCTTTTGGCAGGAGTGAAGCAAAGGCTCCAGACTTGGTCGAAGTTGCACACCAGGCGGCCATTGAACCACTTGCATTAGAAGCCACTCCCGGACTCGACAAAGCTGTCGGTGTTCCGGCGGAAGGTGTTTGCCGGGTTTGTTGTTCAGCTTTGGAGCGATTCCAGCCCGGAGCCGCGCATCCCGCACCCAGTCTGATGAGGGGCATCAAAAGGCGGATAGAAAGCATCAAACATTTTCCCTTGATGCAGGGTACCGCGCGCTCGCCGGCCACTAGGGGAGAGCGTCCAGAGGGGCATTGCCACGATATGGGTTTGGATGGGTCAACATAAAAACGGGTGGGCACTGTCATGGCATCAACGGAGCCTTTTGCAAGGGCCAGTGGTGCGAGATATGCTGCCCGAGTGGCGTTGCATTATCTGCATTTTGTGTTCTTGGTTGCCCACCAAAACAACAACAACGACAACCACAACCACAACAACAACAACCGCCACCACCATCACCACAACCGCAACCGCAACCGCAACCACAACCGCCGCCACCAACAACAACCCCACCACCACAACAGCAACAAAAACCAAAACAACTACGACAGCAACTACTGCTACAACCTACCACTACTACTACCACGACTACGACTACGACGACTACTACTACATCTCCTGCTGCTGCTGCTGCTGCTCCTGCTGGTGCTGGTGCTGCTCCTGCTCCTGCTGCTGCTGCCACCGTGCCAACACCCATACCGACCGCATTCCAAAGCCATCCTTGAATATCCTTTGCTCCTACGGGCCTGCTGGCCCGCTGGTGGGCGTCAGACCCTTAAATCCGGCGATGCCGTCCAGATCAAGCCTAGCTTGCTATACGGAGACGCGCTCCATGGAGCCGACCCGTATTTCTAGCATCACCAGGGCTCATGTGGCTTCGTCAAAAAAACATCAAAAATAGATGAAAAATTATCAATAATGGCCACTGTAAAGCTTCAAAGCCTCTGCAAAATAAAGAGTTGAAAATGGATACAAATTGTGAGAACAAATTTTGGTCCAGCATCGTTAGCATCAGCAGAGTCTCAGCAGGAAAGATGCAAATCCTTTGGTGCAGGACTAGGCGCAAAGCACTGTAAATCACAGTGTTTGTGCGTAGTTTATGAACAATGCTGCTCGTACTCTGGTGATGCCAAGGGTGCTCGACACAAATGCTACCTCAAAACTGTTGCTCCCCTTTGCGTACTTTCTTCTCTAGAGATAAAGCTTTACAATAGCTAGTTTTGATAATTTTCCCTCTGCTTTTGCCGTTTTTCAATTATAGTTCAAAAAAATCAGGTCTTCGCTGAAAAGAAAAGTTTTTAAGAAAATTGTTCTAGCCTAAAGCTATCTGAGCTTACAGGTTCGCGGACGCAAAGGTTGCTTACTTCACGCTGTACGTGGCTTCATTTCCACCCTCTGCACCCCGACAAGGTGGAATAGGAAACCCTATGAATGATTAATCCATCATGCAGAGTTCGTCACCACTCGCCAGAATCCATCGTGCACAGCACGAAAAACAAAGCAGGAAGCCCCCTGCAGGGCAGGAAAGAAACCCCGACAGGGCAGAAACGAAACCTCCGCAAGGTGTAAAGGAAACCACTGCACAGCAGGAAAAAACAACACCTGCAGGGCAGGAAAGAAACCCCTGCAGGGCAGAAAAGAAACCACGCAGTTTGGGACAATAAACATCACGCAATGTGCAACAAAAACGACCATGAAACCCTCAGCCGTGGAGGTGACCGGAAGTCCTACGTTTGCTGTATCAACTCACCAGAAATCCCATGGAGTCTGACACAAATCTGTGGTTGTCATCTACCTTCAACATCCTTCAACTACACTTCTTTGTTGAGCAATGCCAGTTTTGGTGGATTGTTGGATTGTTGGAAGGCCCCATATGTAAAACACACACATTGGTTAAATTGGATTCAATCAGGTTTGCTTAGAGATGCTTAGAGTGCATGTCCTGCACTGACAACCCATCCATCGCGAATAACCAAAAAGGGATGAGTTCTAGCATCGTTTGTGCGTCGTTCCAATCGACGCTTCAACAGAGGTTTCTGTGGGCGTGTAGGGTCCCAGGGTCCCAGGGTCGCTGTTCATGGACCCGTGATGTGTTGCGTTCGCCGAAAAGTACTGGACCCTCCTGGCGCCACCACCGTGCCGCCCCACAATCTGAAGGACTGGCCTTCAGCCTTCCCGAACCGAGTGGCAAAGCTGATCAAGCGAAAGGGGAGAAGACCTGCGTGGGTCGGCGGACCGGCGTGGGGCAATGGGGCAATCAGCCGGTCATGTGGTGCTGTCTACCAGGCGTCAGCCACAAATCAAGTGAACGTGTCTTTAAAAGCGAGTCGTTGAAGCTTGAGGGTTGCCTAGCTTGGTGTGTATCAAAATAGGGAGAGTTCCCAGTTCGAACCCAACCCATTGGTTGGGGGCCTCCCTATGAACATACACACCCATACATCAATCTGCAGTCATTCCAACGCGATGGAATACTGTCGGAATAGTTGTTTGCTGTAGCTGCCGAAGCTTTTTGCTGCGCTTTACTGTGGTCTTGGTGTGGGCACATGTGTAGCATCCAAGGCTCCAAGGGATTCTACACATCATTCTAAATCACTGGCTGACTCCCTCAGTTTGCGTGGAAAAGAACGCTTACAGCATCTTACAGCTTCATCTTTTCCCACCTGTTCCATCTGTAGTGGGGTGCAACCCCCAATCCCCGTCAGGTGATCATCAGGTTATCTGCTGAACTCCTGAGGAGCGGCGTTTTTTTTTGTCATGTCCTACACACCTACGGTCACCTACCCAACGATCTGAGTGTGGGGAGCGGCTGGGTGTTGTGTTAAGTTGCCCTTACTGGGTCTTCGGACCTGTTGGGTTGTCTTTTGGTATGCTGAACCAGGGAGCTGTCTCGAAGCCAGCCTAGTCTTGGAACCACCCACAACAGGGTCCTAGGGGCACTGTATACAGTGTAGGGGCCCGTCTTTTGGAATGTCCCTTCTGGCAGTCAGGGTGCAGCGGCAAACGCCCCCTCCGGCCTGTGCAGATTGCAAAGACCTCAGTGCAGTCCGCCGTGCCGTGGCTCCGGCTTCGAAAGTGGCAGTGGCAATGGCTGTGCACGTCCTTCCGATACAAATGAAGTCCTCTGCTTAAGTTATGATATGTTTGTCACACTCTCAAAGCTACACACGTCCACAAGGTTCCTTGACATTCCAGGAGATTCCGGTCCGAACATCCAATGGAGGGCTAGCGGCTAGGAGGGCCACGGTGGTTCCACTGGCCGAACCTCCTCGAACCCTCGAGACAACCAGTTCAGTTGGATGCTTGAAGGTCGAAAAACGCAAAGAGAGCGAGCTGTGGGGTGACTGCAACTGCAACTGATGGGCTAGGCTAGGGCTATCAAGACTGATGGGCTTCAGTCTTCCTGTTTACTGAAGAAGAACTGAAGAGGCTGTTCATCAGGTGCGTCTTGGAACACACGCTCAGCACGCTCAGCAGCTGCTCGCTCCTGGCCTTTATTGGCCATCGTCCACATGTGAACGACTTCTGCTCCCTTGAAGCTCAAGGTCTCTTGGCAGGGCTAGGCAGTACCACTAGACCCAGGATCGCTTGCAGGCAGGCATGACTCAAAAAGTGCAAAAAGCTCACCAGGCAACATACGGTGCACAAATCAGTAAGCAAAGAGACATGTTCAATGGTGTAGTGGTCAAACTTCCACAAATTCGAGCTCCAGCAATGTGTTGTTTGATTTTGCCTTTTTCCTCAGAGTGTGCAACGTCACTTTCCAAAAAACACAGGTTGCGTTTCCAAGACAGTTCTAGCCACACCCACTTCTTCTGCAACCCCGGTCTTCTCAGACACTACTGCACAAATCGCGCATGGCCTACATCCTGCAACATGGGCCTACATCGGCCTACATCATGATTGTTGTTCAACACAAACTTGTTTTATGTTGTTTTATCATGAGGTTGATCGTCTTTTTGGGGAAGGTCTTCCTCTCCTGCGTCCCCCAAAGACAGCTATAAAGGCTATAATCGCATATTAGGCTAGTACGTTCCCGTAGCTCCCTTTCAACATATATATATATATACCAGATGAAGTTTTCTATATATCCCTAGGGCTCCAACCACCTCGGGGGTCTAACCACCTTCTGAGGATATGGTTGGAGCCCTAGGGTATTGTCAATCCCTGGGGATCCACATACCTTCTCGTGATCATAGAAGAGTCAGTCTCCAATCACCTTCTCACAGGGTGCGTGTATCCATAAAGAATCGGCCTTTTCATGACATTTATTACTTCTCTACGGAACCAGGACTTCAACGCAAAGATGTATAGTGGGACACCAGTGACCATTGAACAGTTCACGGTGGCCTATACTCTGTATACTGTGGAACAATGCAAAACACACCTATTGGCCGATGGTAGATTGACATCTCGAGTAGGTTGTTTTAGATCTGCCTATTTTCAAGGGTCAGCCAACATCTCTTCTTTTGACCAATACAGTAGCAATCTATTTATATCCTTTCAAACACATCTGCACATCTGCGAAAAATGCCCTTAGAACATTTGGTTTCCTTCCGAACGCACGTCCGACCCTCCAAAAAAATTATACAAGCATAAACAGCAAACAGCTTCAAAACGGTTCGTTTAGACCAATTTTTGGTCAAAATTTGATTTTTTGCTACGCCCTACCTTCACCCCAAGAGCAAACTGCTTCATCAATGAATTTTTGTCGGCATTGACATCGCTATTTGTTCGGCCACACTCCTCCCCAGTAAGCCAGGCCACAGAGACCAGCACAGAGTTCAGGTGCGCGGCCAAGACAAGGACAAGAGGAGGACAAGAAGGCCCAGCCACAGAGCCCAGCCACAGAGGACAAGAGGAGGACAAGGCCTGGACACAGAGCACAGCCACAGAGTTCAGGGCGCGGCCAAGAGGAGGACAAGGCCTGGACACACAGCAGCCACAGAGGACAAGAGGAGGACAAGGCCTGGACACAGAGCCCAGCCACAGAGTTCAGGGGCGCGGCCAGTGAGTGTGGCCAGCTCCTTTTTTTTCTAAGATAGAACCCCAACAGTGAACTGTTTGGGGAAGAATAGAAGGGATCACCTCGCAATCCCAGCATAGTTGCAGCTGCTCACCCTGGAAGAACCCCCCCAAACTTCTCAGGCCAGGCGCCACTTTGAAGAGCGCGTAGGGCGGCCATCCCGGGGTGTCGTACTCATAGCACTCGTGGCCGGCACCGACTATGGCCTGGTTGCACCAAACGGACCACAGATGAAAAAGCCGTAGACAGGTTCACCGAAGGAACTCGCACCTGTTTTTGTGTCGTGGGGGGCGTCACTGATCCCGCAAAAGTTTCTTTCTTGGCAATCTACTGACTGAGTGTAACTTTGCGAAAGAAGACCTCCAAACCACAAACCCAGAAGCTTGTAGTTTAGGTGATTTCCCTCGATGAATCCACAAGTCTGTCCAAGTCAAGTGGACAGGGAACCAGCTTCATGAACATCTCTTTAAAAAGCCCGGCAAAAATAGGTCTAGGACGTCGGACGTCAGCAGTCACAGCCCATCCAGGAAAGGTGGGGTTTGATGTGGGAAATGTTTTTTTGTGACCGTGGTTTCTCTGTAGTCCCTCCAGTGAAGTGGAAAACTGACTGTTTTATCGCATGCATTCCATGTAGATTATTTCAAGGCATGTAATAGCTAGGCCGGGCCTGTGCGCAAAAAAATACTGACCAACTGGACCAAGGCATACATTGCTGCTCCAGAAACCCAGGTCGTGTCTGCTGCTTCACAAGTTTTGAAAAGCAACTATACAAAAAACAAACAGGACCATAGACAGCAAAACAGTCAGACGCGAAACAATACGCCACAAGAAGGCAAGAAACAGGAAAGTAAAGAAAACACAGGGAAAAACTGTGAAGAACAAAACATAGCAACACAAGCGCAACAGAAGCAAGAAAGCAAGAAAAGCAGGATCAACCACAGAGAAGCACTGAGAAGCAAAACAAGTACAAAAACAAGGAAAACAGGAGAAATCATAGGGAAACAAAGCAAAAACACATCCACCAGAAAACATACCTAAACCCTAAACGCATTTGTTCATTTCATGTCCGTCTGTAAGCTCTGTGGTTTGTGGAGTCAAGCGGTCTTCGACCAAAAGCTGAAAAGCTGAATTTGTCTCTGGACCATTGCTCACAGTTCGAGCCTAGGCGGTTCAAAGCCACATCGGCCACAGAGTACCAAAAGCCGCAGTTTGGCTTCAGGCTTGGGGCACCGCAGTAAGGAGCGGGAGGAACCACACGATCATGGTCAGCCCAATATTGGAAGCCATCATCAACTTGAAGAACACCGTGTTGGTTCCTTGGTCTTGGTCACCTCTCCGGGGACCAATGGCAATTGTCAAGGTTCTAGCTACCAGTTGACCGGTCCTTCGGGTCACGCAAATACACAGGTTAACTAGTCTGCGTCAAGCACACCAGCGCCATCGCAGCGTAACGCGTGAAGTATTGGCCGATCATGGCAACGATGTGTGGACGGCAACATTTCTCCAAATGTCAAAATCAACATCCAGTACGACATTAAAAGGTTTTTGGTCGGAGCAGACCAATCGCCTGTAATCTAAGTCTATAGGGTGTACCCAAACAGCGGAAGCGAAACCGTCCACGCCAATGGTGCGCATCTCTTTTCCCATATGGCGATGCAACCATGCGCAGCAATAACCCCCATCTCGAAAGGATGGGACCTCTGCGAGAATGTCTCCAAGATCTCCACCCAGCCATAACGATCAGCTGAATTGGATTAATTGTTTGCAAGGTGGATGAAATTGAGCCAGCTCACCCGAGAGCAACGGTCACGACTGTTCTCGCAGTGCCCTGGCTGACTCTTGCGTTCACAAGACTCCTCCTTACAAGTTTCCCTGTAGCACATTTCAATCCATAGCCACGACCAGAATGAGAAAGACAATGAAGCAAGAGCGCAAGTACTGAGGCACCGAGCTGTGACTTAAAGCAAATCCATCGCACGTGGACGGACAGCTCTTGCTTCCGGCTGCGTTGAAGGTGCGCAAGCCAGCTGAGGCTTGAACGATGATGCGCTCCTTTTAAGTGAATAGCGCAGCCTCATATGGTTTCACCGGTTTCAACCTGCTCCAAAGCGGGCTAAACTGGTTCCCCGATGTCAGCAACCACACTGGGACTGGCAACCATTTTCCATTCTCGGTCTTCAAGGTGCGGACTCGCGTTCCGACCCCCAACTTGGCCAAGGCTACCTCCCTGCGTTGCTGGACCTGAGCTGCATCTCGCTCAAAGAAACCGATCAGGAGACAATTGAATCCTCGAGCAACGTATCAACCCAGTATGGTTGCAAAGCACAGTCCCCAGGACGCAATCCTCTTGCTGGGATGGATGGAGTGAGTGAGCGCACGGCAATCACGCACTTGATGACACAAAGGTAAAGAGGCGATGCGCACGTGGTCTGCAAGCTTCAAAACCTTCAGTCATTGCAAGTCCTTTGTTCCTGCTCGTTTGCCCAAAGATGCATCACTCTGGCATGGAAATCCGGCCATGTAGAGCCCGTTCTCCAAGGAAATTGGCTGCTCCACATTCTCAGAAATATCCTCGTAGAAATACTCCGGATGGCCTTGCCCAGAAGGCCCAACATCAAGAATTCCATACGTACAATCACAAGCCCAATGCTCATCTCCTCTATACGAAAGTCAACAAATATGTCAGTCAATACTATACTCTCTAGCTATATGCTCATGGATCTCATGGCACCCTCATGGCTCACACGGAAGCCCATCAGCCATCATCCATCATCAGGTCCAGGTCATCACCTCAACATTCATCATCAAGTCATCATCCTTATTATGGGATGTCGTCCCCCAATACCTTCAATCTCAAACCTCGTTTACCTTCAAGGCGGGGAGAGGGGTTGATTGATCCTATGTTGGCATTATTGCATTTCTTGAGGGGTGACCTGAAAACTTGGCCTCAAGGTCGCAACCGGTGGTTTCAGGCCACCCTTTACTTGCCCACAAAGTGCTGCGCCTACCACGAAATCTGCACTGCAAGGTCCACAAAGCGCCCCGCCTGCCACGAAATCGGCACTTCAAGGTCCACAAAGTACTGCACCTGCCACGATTTCTGAAAACGAAGCACATGCACAAAAGTCACGATTCACTGCACCTGTCACGAAATTAGAGCGCGTCCAAGATCACCACCATATCCAAAAGCGCCAGCATTTCGAAAAAAGATCGCTCCGACCCCTTGCACCTGTCACGAAAAGTCGACTTTGGACCACCAAAAAACTAGGCTTCCCTTGTGCCTGCGTTCAAAAGTGACCACCATGTCCGACAATGCGCATGGCACCACAACGAGAGCGCAGTCGCGACACGCACTCTCCGTGCCCCACCAGATTCTGTGAGCCCACGCAGTCGAAATGCACTTCGAGGATTTCGAGAGGCATGAATGTAACTACATGTAAATAGCAACGAACTAGCCGGACCCAATCGCGCGACACCTCGATTGGACACCGGCCCTGAACCCTTACCGTAAGAACCTCTAGTGTGACCACAGTCCCATCATCCAGAAATGCCTGCTCTCCTCCCTCCGACTTCCGCTTGTTCTGCACCCTCAGCCGAGGAAACGCCGCCGGTCAAGTGGACGCGTGAAAAGGGGGTCGGTCATGGTCCGTTCGTTTTCAGCACGGGTCACACAGGTCTCACACTGGCGTTCTTTGTTTGAAAACATGGTTCTCTTTTAGGTTGAGACATGAAATCCTCCAATCAGGGGGTAGACTCATCTTTACAGAACAACCAAATGTTACTGATTCTGTGATATGATCGATATGATATTGCCCTTGCTGTCAAATCATAGTTGTTTAGCCATTCAGTTGCAGCTCCTACTGTTTGGTTTTGCTTGTGTTACACTGTCACTCCTGAACAAAAATCATAGAAAACAGGTGCAATGGAAGATTGTCTTCCAACAAACCTGTCCATCCACTTCCATGATTTTTATAATTTACAGGATAATATGTTTTGGTTTTTATTGGAACTTTTATGGTGGGCACCCATTTTCGAGGCTGGGAACAACCAAGTTGGATCGTGTACCGAAGTGGTGTGTGTATCACCATCCAACTAAATGGACCCCCAACACCACCGGTACGCAAACTGTTCTATTTGGGTGTGTGCATTGAGATAGGGAGACGAGAGACCTCCCCCCAACCCGGCATCCATCTTCCATGGAGTCGTCTGGAGGTCTGCCTCTTTAAATGCATCAATTTGTCAAAGCCGTCGTGTCAAAAAGCTCTCAGCACTCGCCATGAAGGGTTCTTAAAAAGCGACCATCTGATTCCCTAGTCAAGTCTAAAGACAAGATTCTTGCCAGCGAATTAAAGCCCTACGATCGTCCAGTCTGACCCAGGTCCAAACCTCCTGGTCCTTGACCTCCTCTTTCGTTTTTGGAGTTAGAGTTTTGCATGACCTACTCCTGGATCTCATTTCGGTCACTTGACTGACCTGGGAAGAACATGCCCGACTCATCAAGCTCCCTCCTGGGAAGAACAAGTCCTCTAAGTCCGGTCCCTGGGTTCCTGGACGCGACGTCCGGCCAACGTCTTGGACAACAAAGAGATTGAAGCCAAGCGCAAAGCCTGCGAAGAAGCTGGACCAACAACGTTGACCAAAAACAAGAACACATGGGGGAGTTGGTTGGTGTGTTTTTGGGCGGTGTTTGTGGGTTTGATTGTTGTTATATGTGTTCTTTTCTGATGGTTGGCAGCTGATGAAAACAACGCGACGGGGCGAAAAAGAACCTGCTGGTCGTGGTAACATTTGGGTCGTGAAGACAGTCGGACTTCAGCGTAAGCGAACCTCATGCCCCTGATGTGGCAGCAAAGATCGGAATGCGCTTTGGTTGGACTTGGACCACATGCATTTTTCTTTACATGTACCTCCAATGCATGGCATAGCATGGCTTCTGTCTGCCTGGAAAAGCTCGGATCGTCCGATTCTCTCATCATTTTGAGATTGCTTCGAGCATGATGGAGCCGGATGAAGCTGAACATTTATATGTACAGTGGTTTCAGAATAGATTGCACGAACCTAAAGATGTCTTTTATATAGGGGTCATAGGGGTCCATCAAAATCACCTTCACTTGGGAACCCTTGTGCCATCGAACTCACCTCTGATGGCCCACTGCTGAAGAGCAGAAATGGTCGATCGAAACGAAAAAAAAGTGGGAGCCGGCGATTGGAGTCGGCTCCCACGGAACTTGACCACTCCAAAGAGGGGTTCACTCTTCAGCCTCCAAAAGACCATTGGAAGTGGTCTTCGTTCGGCTGTGATTCGGCAGAGGATGGTCTCTTCTACTGAGGATGGTCACTTACAATCCAACAAGATCTCATGGAACGGCGAACACCGGCGCTCACCAGTGGAACATGGAACGTTTCAGGCTTTCATCGGTAGACAGCCGTTCGGTGCACTCAGTACACTAAACCGCCCAAAGCGTAACCCCACGTAGACCTATCCTTCACATCAGGATGTTGCCCACAGCCCACCACTGGGCATTGACGACATAGACACCCAGGAATTTGTGTTTTACCTATACATTGGGGCGTCTTAAGATGCTTTAAGGGTCAAGGTAAATATTCTACTCCCATGGGTTGTTGGGGATTGTGTCTGTCGCAGAAAAAGTCTGTAAACCACCAAATTTGGACATCGAGGCACCAAAGCAGCAAATGGAGTAGAAAGCCGCATCCAAAGTATCCAGCGATGATCCATCCAACGACCATGGTGATGTACTGACTGTTTGTTGCTTTGCGGTCTCTGTCTGTTTGGACACGCGCTTCCTTCGTCTATGTTGAACAAAGGTTGAACAAAGTGCCTCTCTTGACTTGTAAGGACTTTCACGGAACACGCAGTCACACAATCACTAATTTTCCACGATCTCTTTTCGCTTTGCCTTCGACCGGTGGGGTTGATTCCTAGACTCCTGTTCCGCTGCAAAAGATCCAACCTCTACTGCACATCCAAGGCTAAGGCTCTTGTATTTTCTTGGCCTTTGAAGCCGCCAGGTCAACAACTCAATCGTTTTGCATCTTTTTGCATCTAAGGCCAGCTTGAACTGGGTGATACTCCTAAAGCCACCGAAGTTCAGCACGAACGACTTCCTTCGGAGCACCGGAGTACGTCTTCCCAAACGTTTTCCGACGTGACCCGACTCCCAACGGCCCGCAACATGCGAAGATAACACAACATGAGGAACAGACCAATCCTTCTACTCAGGGTGATTGGATTGATGAAACATGTGATAACCTCAGTGAAACGATATGATAACCTCACTGAAAGACATGCGCAAATCGCATGGCCATGCGCAAATCGGCATGCGGAACAGGGCCAAAACGAACCTCCAAGTTACGAACATCACACCTGCTTGATGCTTCTGGTCCTAGTGGGTTCCGTCACTAAATGGATGGTTGCAACCCTGTTCCTTTCGCACATACTGCATCAGTCAATCCAATCCTTGGAGATCTTCCGAGACATGCAGGTGATCAAACCCCCACATGCTGATGAAGTGGATGAAGGTTTCATGAACTAGGGGCCATGTGAGACGGAGCTTTCTCCAGACTTGAGTTCTTCCTTCTCGACCGGAGAGACCGTGTTCTACGAAACGAGGCAGGTGAGACCTGTCGACAGACTCGATGACTCGACCGAGGTGGGGCGGCGGGTCGTGGGTCGTTGACCTCGGAACACTGGCGATGCTTCTTGCCACTGTGTTTTGCGGCCATGCGATGTTCATGTAATGTAAGAACACTGAACACATCTCTATCGGACGTTGTTATATATTTTTCCTGGTTTTTGGTTGCACATGTTATACATGAAATGACTGGCAATGTTTGGTTTGAAACTTGATATGTTTATTAAACATCTATAGTAATTACACTTATAAAATGAATCAACGTTTGCTCACGACTGTTCATGTTTGTGATGGGGAGGGGGGCGTTTCTCCAAAACAGGGGCTGCTCAGCTGCTCTCTTTTCGTCGAGGGCGCGCTCCATGATCCGCGCTCCTGGCGATTGGGGGCGCCACTCTGCAAAACATAACTCTGCGTCATCTGCGAATCAGGACATGATGCGAGCATCCAAGAACCATGAGAACCACATGAACCTATACAAGTAGGGGCAAACAAAACACATTTTCAGGCCGATCACATTTCAAGACTCCAAGACAAAAACAGGTGTTGCCCAACCAAGAGATGCAACCATTTCAGAAATCACATCATAAAACAAATATAGGGCGTCATAGAGGCTCGTAATTAGGGAGATCCTCTCATTTTTCTTGTTCCCCCAGCACACGCTCCCTCCAGTTTCTCCTCTCCCTCCTTTGCCTCGTCGGGTGATGACACTCACCGAAGCGCGGAACTCACGTAGACCCAGGTCATGCTCCGCGGAGACCGCGTGGACGTACCTGTGCGACCGTGACGCGAGGTGACCTCCGCTAGGTGGATACCAGAAGTTCGGTGTAAACGGGTGGGTGCAGGGGGAGTCGGGGGTGCATGGGAGACAGGTCGGTCTGATCCTTTTTTCTCCAGACACTGTGGACACACTAGGGGTTCTTACAGTATTCTCCCGGCAAGAGACCCCAAACAGTGTGTGTGAGGTCTATAAGCAGAAAGTCCAGAGATCTAGACGCATTGGGGTCCAGAGAGGTGATGGTGGTGATCAAGTTGGGGATCGTGGTGACGGTGGTGGTGGTAAGTGAGTGAGTGTGAGAGAGTGAGTGAGTGAGTGAGTGAGTGAGTGAGTGAG
>CAXAMN010003335.1:2728380-2752745 GCA_963970005.1 Durusdinium trenchii
TGGGTACAACAGAGGGGTTGGCGAGAGGCACAATATATCTGTTGGTTGTACACTTGAGTGTATCCCGTCTATTAATCAACCAACCAATAGTGAAAGGCCAACTATGCATCCAATCCTGCGTTTCAAAACAAATCCACCGATTCGTCAACAACGGCCACATCAACGGCGATGCATATATAAATGCATCAAAATTCCAGTTCACCGCGTTTTAATGTAAACAAGTAATTTGATGTCTTTGACATGCAGCACACAAGCTGTTTTGCCCACAAACATGTTTTGTTTTTTTCAATCCCACTACTATGTATATCTTAATATCAACAGGATTCAACACGTTTGAACAGGGAGTGAAACCCACTACCGCAACAGTTTGGATGCCAACCTCAAACTTTCCGGACATCAGGGCGGGATGAATAGCAAGGGCCACGCACTCTGGATCTCCTAACCAGTAGACATACGTAAACATGAAATTGTGATGATTCGTGCATATGTCGTTCTTTGTTTTTCAGAAGTCCCACTACTGACAATCATATCTGGAAATTCACTGGTCAACACGCTTGGACAATGTCCCAAACATGACTGGTGAGACTGGAAGATTTACCTACATTAACCCCCTGAAATCAACCATCCCAGGACTGATCGCTAAATATGCCAGCACCTACTGAACCTACTGCACGGAATCAAACAAAATCAGGTGACGTCGGGAATTTCAGCGGTGATCAATCACGGCTACGTGGATGGCATGGCCCCGATTTCGGATGCCCATCTGGCGAATACCAAACGAACGTGGTTTTCCATCACTTTCCACTTCCATCAGAAGAGTGTTCTGGATGAACTGCGTGCAAAAGGTATGCTCTAGTGAGGACATCCCACTCCAGTTTGCGACCAAAGAGATTGAATGGCCCAAACCATGCATGGAATAGTTTCATAATGACCAACATTTACCCTGTTGATGGGCCTCAAGGCCAAATGTAGGTGACTATTCCCGATTCCTTACATGATGGTCCACAAAAACTGATTATATATATGATTATTCTGAACGTCACTGGTGCACTCAAGCACTTAGATTCATTGCATTTCATTTTGGGGAAAACATGTTGGCACAAAAACATCACCAGAGGTGCCAAAGTAAAAATTGTCCACGACGCCAGCGACCTGTGGCCAACGAAATGGATGTGGACAGAGATACACTGTGCAATGTAAAATGACGGGGGTTCACCAACCCGCCCCAGGATCTATCGCTTCGCTTCGATTCAGTACCACCATCACCCGTCGCCTCTTTAGGTAGGCCTTCACCAGGTCTTCCCAGCCCTTTGGATGCGAAAAGGATACGAAAAAGGATGAGCAGGTCATGCGCCAATTCACACATCAAATCAGTAGGTCATTGGAGGTCCGAAAGCGATGCATATAAACAAACTTGCAAAAACCAAAGGCACATGAAAAAAAGATCGCCTTGCCAGCTTCAGAAACAAACGACTGAGCGGACTGTCTACAGATCCCTTGGTTTTGGGGGACCAAGGGGAAAAGTACCTAATAAACCATGTGATCAAAGGCGGCTTTAACTCGCCAAGGAGTCTCCAGGCCGTGAAGGTACATGGGCGACTACAGATTTGGCACGTCCAAAACGGTTTTTTTCCCCTCAGAACACTGTGGCAACATGACAAGAATCTGGGGTTTGAGCCCGATTTCTTGATTAGTTAAAAAATGCCCTGCCTAAAAAACAGCTGCTTATTTTACAAGACCGTGAGCACATGACACTCAAAACAGCTCACATATTTCTCGCAATTGCGGAAGTCTCACAGCTGTCATTGAACCGTTTCCCCCACTGGAGAGACATCTTCAAAGCCACAAAATCAACAACACAGACTTGTCGCCTCTGGAGGGATCATCGGCCAAGTTGCTAAAGAGGGGACGCGAGAGAACCAAGCAAGCGCATTGCTCCGTGATCCGGACTTGGCGAAAACTCACGCAGGCTGTGTTACAAATTGATTATTGCAAAAGCTCCAGACCAAGGCAAGTTCAATTCCTTCATTATCGAAAAATCAGGCATCCTTTGCCACCTACACACTCGTTCCAGAGTGCAAAAGCGACAACGCTACCGAGCGTCTCAGCTTCAACCTCGCCCAAACTCTGCCTATGGTTCGTGCTCAACAAGCTCGAATGTGGTCGGTTAAACAGTAGTCCTCCTACGCCAGAAACATACAAAGAAACGAGTGCACACTCCTAGCCTAGTCGCATCGAAAGGCAGCACAAGACCCTGGAAGTTCTGCGAATCTCTCCTGCCTTCTTCACACAACTTTTGAAGTCAAAGGTACGTGTTTCCAGCCTGGACGAAATCTGCGTGGCTCTCACACCGCTCGAACCAACAAGCTACCAAAGCCGCAGCTATATCAAGCGTCTGAAAGACAGGGGTTTCATATATGGTTGCTGTGTCGTTGACAGTAGAGGCCGCAAAATCAAGCAATTGTTCTTCTGCCGTAGCCCAAACCTACGCGAGATCGCAGCTGAAGACGGAACCCCAGGAAGTGGGCCTCTCACCCACCCTTCTCTACTTCTTATAATGCTCAATGTCTGTCTCCAGACTTCAGCGTCTATTTCCTCATCACCTGAAGATTGAACTCACTCTCTGACTGGTGCATTCCCAGCGAGGATTGCTGAGCGAGCATGTCTTCTGTTAACAGCGGCGGCGCGAATATTAGCTTTCCCCCGTCAGCATCGCTCCATGTTCAAGCTCTTCACAAACACTCATGCCCGGAAAGGCAGTTTCCTTTAATAGCTCAGCCGCTTTCTGTGATGCGCCACGAGTGGATCCATCCTACTTTTAAGCATGGCTTCCGCTTCTTTCAGCTCTTCACGTGCCAACCATTTTTTGAAGAACAGCGTGCCCACGTGCTTATTTGCTTTATAAACTATGTCAGGCCAAGTCTCGTGATCATCCTGCCAAACAGTCACGTTCCAAAACAATGAGTTCCTGGGGTTCTCCACCATACACAACTTGTTTAACAAAGAGCGTTGGTGGAAAATGTCTGCAGTGAAGGCAGGTAATTGGATTCTTTGAGCCCTTCAATGCCATCAGGCATCTTTTCAAGCGTTCTCAAAGGCCATGGCGCTCCCATGTCACCTGAGTTCGGAATGGAACAAGCCATGCTTGCGGTTCCGCAAGGAGGGGCCACGAACACTCCAGGAACCTCGCGCTTCAACACCTTGGCGATTTCGAGAGGGATTATATTTACGGTTACTCTGCCTTTTAGGCTTGAAGTCACACCCGCTGCGCCGCAAAAGATCTCCAAGATCACGGCCTCACATGCATTGATACAATCACTCAAGTATGGACATGATGGATGCATCGAATCAACCCTGACATCTACCCTTGGCAGGCATTTCCGAGGCATGTTCTTTCTGCTACGCGTGCGATTTGAAGCTGTTGGCCTTGAAAGACACCTTTCTAGCATGTTCCACCTGCTGGCACCTTCTGGCACTGGCTGACGTTGTAGTCAAAACAGATTGGTCTCTGTCATTGTCCCTTCCAACACAACCAACCGTTTCTTTTGGCGCAACGCTGGAGCCTGCATTCTTCTTACCCTTGCCGTTGCCTTTACCTTTCTTGCCTTTGCCTTTGCGATCATGCCACTCATATGAGAATGCGCTGGCGTCATTCTTGGTTCGCCAAGCACTCAGTGCATGTGTAGGCTCTTGGGCAAGGGGACTAAACGGAGTGCAGTGTTGTAGTCTTCAAGGCTTTATCCAAGGCACTGCCAGGGGTCGGACGGCAGTTGGATCAGGTCGAACACATTCTGAATGAGAAACAAAATACTTCATGGTCAGCTCTGAGAACCTGTGATAGCGATGTTGCCTGGTGGGATGGCGGACGTGAGTCGTGCAATGTACACTTCGCAGGATGTAAAGGCGATGAAGTTTGCAGACTCTCACGCAATGGTTGCAAACACTGGTGAAGATTAAATATTTACATGGAACTCTAGTGTCCTCATCAGGCACACTCTTGGTCTGTCTGACTGCAAGGGGGGGGTTGGCATCAAGCTTCAGCTTCTTCTCCGCGCGACCTGACAGCATTTGCCAGGCTCTGTGTGAGTCAGGGTCTGCGAGTCGAACTGATGACATGCTTCATCAAAGTGCATGCTTGGCACGGTTCATTCTGTCCTTTCAAGATTCAAGCCTGGCAAATCCTGGCAACATGGTTTCCAATTGTGACGTTCGGCACTTCTTTCAGCGATGTCTTTCTCTGGAATTGAATGCTCCACTGCCGCGTTGAGCTGTGAGGATCACCTCTGCTTCGAAGTGCAACCTTCGAACTGTTGCCATCTCCTTCACGGCCGTCAGATGTGCTCTGTATGCTGTCCTCCTGCGGTACTTCCATGGCTGCAATCCTCATTCCCATCTTCCAGCCTCATACTCATGCTTTTGCTTTGTCTCTTCTGCATCCCAAGGCAATGGGGAGAAGAGTGCCTTCTCTCCATCATTCGGCATGAGTCATGAGCTCAACATTTGGTGTCATCTGTTGTTCTTCAAGTTGCAAATGCGTTTGTGTCATAGGGTGAAGTGATGCAGGTCCTGTGTGTGTATGTTCACCTGACCGCAACTCAAATCCCTGGAGTACAAGGCAGCCGAACACTTGACCGGTGAAATGTGCCGCGCCAACGCTGCCATGCAGTGAAGTAGCTTTGATCACAAACTTACTGCACCAGCTCATTGCTGTTGACCTCATAGAGGGTCTAGAAGTCCTCCGCAAGTCGTCTTGGCAACCTTAGACTGTGGCAGCTGTAGAGGCATTTTTTTGCAGTATTGGCTTCTGCCCTTCGGCCTCCTTCTTGCAGATGACGATACCAAACCCGTCACTTGCAGAACCAGCATCGTCAGGAACCATGCTCGACTCAACAGGATCATCTGTAGTGAGGTCAATGCAAAGTGAAGCAGCTTTGCTACTTGCTGAGCCAATTGCACTCCATCTGCGCCTAAACCAACGTTCGATGAGGGCCGGACTGGATTCACTGAACTCACTTCGTGTGGCGAAGTTCGTAGCATGAATGGTGCCTGTGACCTGGTGCGCGGGTACAGGCTGAACTGCGCCACCTTTAAGCCTGGTTCCATCTGAGGTACCTTGGTTGTTATCAATCACAGTAAAATGACCCAATTTCTGACTCCCGATCACGGGCCTCTTGACTGTTGATGCGATCGCAAATCAACCCCCACAACAATTGGACCAGGTCAAGGAGCTGTTCTGTGGTGCATTTCTCAAAATCTCCAGCCTTCCAATCCCCCATGGCTTCAAACAAACAAAAGCGGTGCTCCCGCCCACCCGCCCTGAACCAATGGCAAAGGGCACACTTGTCCTCATCACGATTCGACTTCTTGATAATAAACAGTCTTGCTTTGTCTAAAAGACAGCTGCAAATTTTGGTGAAAACCAACCCAACTCAACTGGTCTTGCTTGTTCTTAGACCCAGACCCAACTGGTCAACTGGGGTGTTTGAGGCCGATTATGAACCAACCCAGAAACCAACTGGTCATTCTGATCCAACGGCGGCCCAGAAGCCGGACCCTTCTCCGGTCTCTCTACGGGCCTGGCGCAGCTCATCCGAGACTTTGTGCGCGGGGCCATAGCCTGGCCTCGGCGGCAGCGACGCGGGACGCTGTACATGAATCGCTGTGGGTCTTGAACCACCGCGGGGCACCGAGCGTGACCGTTTTCTGTGACCGTGGGGCACATACCACCGGGGGCACCTTACGTTCTGTTTTGTTTTCCGAAGATGAACAGAATGGAGTTGCTATAGTAATAGACATGTCAACCCTCCAAGGTTTCGGCTCCAGGTTTTGACCCATCATGTGTTGAACCATAGGTTTTAGTCAGGAAAAAACAACTGGAGGTGGTGTCGTACTCATGTATGGCTTCGCCCTTATGGAGGGCGGTTGTCTAGACGGTTTAAGGATGTTTAAGGGTCAATGTAGCGAGGTACATATATTCCATACATGGATTCTTGGGGTTTTAAGTGTTGCTCAACCAAGTGTCCAGCTCTCTTGGTGTCTTCGTCCGTGAATGCCGGTGCATGTGGACGACGCGTAAAGGTCGTGGACTTCTTGATCCATCATCGGTTGAGCAAACCGCCAACAGTCGCTCAGAAAAGACATGAGTGTGAATTTGTGAATTTGGATGAAGAAATGGGACCAATCCATCTTTGATGGCCGATTCATCCAATTGGTTCATCTCATACGATCTCGAGGGGCTTTATCAATCAGTCGTTAAAGCAACATTTGATACATGAATGGAACAGTCGTCATTCACCTGGAGCTGCATCCTGGGTTTATGGGTTGATCACATTGATCACAACAAAGGTGGTGACAAGCAAGGTCTTGATACCCAATCATAAAAGACTTATCCTAAACTGTTTGTTTGTCAAAGAAAAACAACAATCAATTCAATGACAATCAAACACCAAAGACTCTTTGTCCAAATCCCAACTGGTGCAATCGCACGCGCAAACCCACAGCTCACACCCTCTTTTGGCGCTTTGCTTTGCTTTGGCTTTGCTTCGCTTCCGCCCAGCACGCCCGGCGCCTTCCAATCGTGCTGGACCTGAGTGAAGGTAGCGCACTGCGATACGCCAAACCAATTCAGATCAATGCAAACGATGTGACGAACGAACCAGGGCGAAGTGATACTAGGATAGTGCCCTAGGGCTCCTGGCCCATATCCTCAGGTTCGGTGGTTAGACCCCCCTGGCACCCACCCCAGTCACCTTCTGAGAAGGTAGTTGGAGCCGTAGGGGTGGTAACTGGATCCAGCCGGTCAAGTCGATCTCGACTACCGGGGGCAACCCTCTACTCCCTTAAACACGTGACATGCGACTACTACATGAGTTCGGCCTGGTCGCTTCGTTATTTTCGTCACCAGGTCACATCTGAATGGAACAGAATGGAACAGTGGCTGCGGGTCGAAACCTCACCCGACGAACCTTAGGAGGTTTCCATCAACATGCTGCTGCTGTTCACGGGTTGATTACAGGGTTCAGAGTTTTGATCCACAGCCATGTGAAAACCCACCTTGAGTCCTTTCATGGTGTAGTTGACTAGCAATTTGAGCAACGCAAGGCATCAAACCTGTGACCATATTTTTCAACTCAGTGGTGTACAAGCTCAGTCTCCTTGTGGAGCGGACGCTTCATCCAAGGAAAACCCACCTGACCTTCATCCCTGGATGTCATGCAGGTGGAACTGCTGTAGCTGTCTGCTGCCGAGATTGTGCTTCTGGCTGCCAAAGCCCGAGTGACATGGGTGCAATGAGCTGTTACTGCATGAGTGGCTGGGCGACTTCGAACTGACTCTAGACCCCTGGCAGGACTAGCGCATCCACTGAGTGTTGCATCTGAGGCTGGGCATTGAAGTCAGCGTAGTCAAAGAGTCAACTGGTAATCGGCAGCAGCATTTCGCTGCCTTAAGCAGTGCTTTGGCCATTCTTCAGCCCTGTCCACGTGATAGTCAATCCATGGAAATCCTCTTGTCTCTCGCTTGATTCTGGCTGGCCACGCTGGCCATGTACTAAGACTAGGCTGCAAGCAATCTACACTGGGGAAGATTAACATGGAACCTGATGGCATGGCCTGGACCTTTGCAAGATTGTTCTTCTCTACAACCGGCTCTGAAGGTCCATGTGGGTCTCTTCCAAACCGTCGTGCCACAGCACGTCCGATGAGTCAAGCAGTGCCGACAGTTTTGGCACACACAAGAGGTCGGGGCTGCTCCGACAGTGTTGCTCGCAATTCCATAGCAACCCTTCCAATGCTGTCCGTTTTGTCAGGTGCACGTAAACTGTCCTTTGTCTTTCTGCGCAACTCCCGCTTTGGTCATGTGCTCATGCAACTCGATGAAAAATGGTCCTTCTTTGAGCATCTTTGCCATGGTTACCCATGCCATTCGAAGCGGTCATCTGCCAGCTCTGCAGCAATGATTGTCTATTTCTTGCTCGGTTTGTCTATCCGGAGATTGAATCCACTTGCACTTCCTCCTGCTGCCCGTGTTTGTCTTGATTGCCACCTGTAGTAGGATACATGTTGCAAGGAAGAATATATAATTTGCTTTTTTTGCGTCAATACTGTTTTGAAGAATCATTGACATGTTGATCAATGCCTGAAACTGTAACTGCCAATTCTGAGACTACTACATGTATATTATTACTAATATACAAGTGAACTTTTACATCAAAACCATTCTTATGAACAAAACAAACTAACACACAAGCGACAATCAAGTCTTGCGGCAACCTCACCAAACCTGATACTGCTCATCCCAACATAAACGGAAACATTGCCGAGCGTCAAGTCAAGGAATCTATCGCATCCTCCTGTCGATGGTCAAAAAGGAACGGTCAAACCAATTTGATGAAAGAACGGTGAGGTGAGGCAAACCCACGATGGCGGACTGTAGCACACCAAGACTGTCAGCTTGGGAAAACAAGGGAGAAGCAAGTCCAAAGGCATCTGAGCGGAAGGATAGTTCCACTGACGAACACGCGTTTGTGGATTGTCTGAGGCATTTTGTTGTTGTCCCTCTGTTCGTCAACTCGAGACATGTCAATCATGCCGCCTTTGGAGCTTGAACTAGGCCACTAGGCTACAAATCCTGACCCGGTAGCCACATGTATGGGCTGAATCAGCTGCGTGCTGCCATCAAGCCCCCGCTAAAGAGATCACAACAAACCCACACACCCCGTGTGGGACAAGGATTTCTAAATGCTTCAGGAGTGGTTGATTTCAGGGGTCAATGCCAATGCAGGATTTTGGCACCATGCATTCATGGCCCCCACACTGGGAGTTCAAAACAATCTCAGAACCATGGAAGATCTACAAACAACCATGGTGTATTCACATCCGAAAGCTAATTTTGTAGGTCTCCAATACTTCATTGGAGCCCTTGAACCGCATTCCAAACACGTTCTCAGAGTGTGCTTGGCGCCCCTGGGTATGGGTTTCCTGTAGATGTTCCTTTAAACTCCTTTAAGCTGTAGCAACCGATTCAGAGCATCCTTGGGGCCAACAGGGCCGTCCTGGATGGAGAGGTTCTCCAAGAGTTCGGAGTCGCTTTCCGCAGCCCAACATTCCTGGCGGATGCCCAAAGAAGATCTTGAAGATTATTGGACAAGGATGCCGTGGGTCAATCTATATAGTGTGTTTTTTGAAATAAAACCACGCCACCAAGAACACAAAAGTCGTCGGGGAAACATATCCGGTGTTTTTTCAAACATCACACCAGCAAGAACACCCGACTGCAAAGGTGCTTCCTGGTGACAACAGGTACCCAGAAACCAC
The DNA here is from genome assembly GCA_963970005.1 of Durusdinium trenchii. Taxonomy (NCBI): domain Eukaryota; class Dinophyceae; order Suessiales; family Symbiodiniaceae; genus Durusdinium; species Durusdinium trenchii. Next base: position 2,737,695 of record CAXAMN010003335.1, read on the forward strand.
CTGTTAGGGTCTCCAAACAGCCTGTTGGAGGGTCCTGGTATAAGGATTGTCTTCTGTCTCCTTCATGAAGAAACAGGATGTCAACAAATTGTCTGCTACTAGACATGTCTTTCTTGAGGGACCCCCTCGCGGACGACCCCCTATGCCTTTTGCTTTCGCATCGCTCCCTTCACTCTTTGACCCATATGGTGGGACCCAACGATCCATTCTGCTTCAACGACCCCACGACCCCACGATTCCAAGGGTGTCACAACGACCGGAAAAAAACGTAAGGCAGCAGCCAGTGGACCAAGGGAACGAACACAACCCCGCAAACTATACCCTGGAAAACGATCCCATGGACCCTGAAAACCACTGGTTGGTAGAGGAAAACACTTTTCCAGGGGGGGCCATTCTCAGGGTCCATGTTAGTTTTCGGGAGTGTATCTTGTTTCACAGCTGTACCAAACTAAAAGAACCCACTCCCAGATGCTCCATGGGACTCCCATATTTGCCTACATTGGTGTGGTTTGGGGGGTTCAATGTAGGCATATATTCCATACATGGAGTGTATGGGACTAGTACCAATTCAGAGTAGACGGCACAAGCTCCAAGGGTTCTTTAGCACCGACCAAGTTCTCTTAGTGGTCAAGAGGAATGCATGCGGCTTAGACACTTTTTTCCACCTCATCCGTTCCACGTCTGCGGAAATTCCGTTTCGCCGGTTATGCCTCGTTGAGCATCTCTTGAAGAAGATGTGTCCTGGAGAACATCGCACAAACCCTTTCCAGCCACCGCTGCGGAGGACCGGGGAATGTGACCAGGCTCATCGGGACGTGTCTTTATCTTGTTGGAGGAATTTCTTAAAGCTTGAGTAGGGACAATTGGCACAAAGAGTTCACCCTCCGTAAAATATTTATATAGTTTAGTAGGTACTTCTTGGCGGGATACATTCTTTGGTAATGGTATGGTGATGATGATGATGATGATGATGATGACTATGATGACTATGGTGGTGGTGGTGGTGGTGGTGGTGGTGGTGGTGGTGGTGGTGGTGGTGGTGGTGGTGGTGGTGGTGGTGGTGGTGGTGGTGGTGGTGGTGGTGGTGGTGGTGGTGGTGGTGGTGGTGGTGGTGGTGATTACGTTAATATCTCTCGCTCCCATCACCCTTATCAGCAACAACATCATCACCATCAGAATCATATCCATCATACCCTCACCATCATCGTCACCCCATCATGCATTCTATCATCATCGTCTTCAACATCATGATCTTTGACACCATCATAAGCGATGAACAAACGGTGATGATGATGATGATGATGATGATGATGATGATGATGATGATGATCATGATGATGATGATTGTGATGATTATGATGATTATGACCATGATGATAATCATGGTGATGACGGTGACGACAGTGAGGATGAGGCTGGTAATCACAATGGTGATGTGGTGACGCTGATGAATATAATTGTTGGTAACGATGTGACGTGGTCAAGGTGACTGCCGAACACGTGTCTGTGCTGTATGATTCTGCTTCTTGTTCATTAATATATCAATGTTATTGCTATCCTAGACACTCCATGTATGCCATGTATGCCTACATTGGGTTGGCTTAGGGGGGTCAATGTACGCATAATATGGCATACATGGAGTGTCTGAGTATTAGTTGAAACAAGGAAATTCCCAAACTTCCGCTCAAATGCCTCCAAACGTCTCCAAACGGTAGCTAGCGACGGCTAGGAATTGGATTCTTCCTGTGCATGTCCTCTGAGAAAGCGTCTGAACATGGCGGGGTGGTGATGTTGAAGCTAACGATAATTACAAAGGTATGCTGGTGATGTTGGTCCTAGTGATAACCAGGATGGTGATGGTGTTGGTATTGGTGGTGATGATGATGATGGCAACGATGCGCAAACCACCCACGAGCAGGTCTTCTGAGGGGACCTTACTCCCAGGCTGAACCATCGACCCTGAGTTGGAAGGAGCACCCCCCCAGTCGGCCCTGAAAAGAAAGCTCCCGGATCTGTCGCCCTTTCCTCAGAGGAAGTCTGAAAGGGCCCACATCACTTTTTGGAGACCTCCAGGCACCTGCGCATGAAGGGCACCGATGGTCGACCGCAGGATCCCTCATTGTAGACGGGTTCGGTTCCGCGCTCTTTTGTTTACTACTAGGGAAAATAGAAATCACCCGAACAGCAAAACCAGGCAAAGGAGATATATGCAAATATTACTCCACATTACTCCACTTATTAGTCCAAACAAACCCACAGGGACCCTGGAATACTTTATTAAGCCAACCCAGAGCCACTAGGAGTGCCACTAGGAGTGCCTCATGCGCTTTGGCCACCGGTCGCTCCCCTCCGTCTAGCCGATCCGTCCTGCAGGGCACCGGCGAGTGCACCAATAACAAGGAGAGGAGGAAGTCCTCGCGTGGCAAAAAATGACTATGTGATGCTATGTGTGTGTGATGCTATGTGATGCTATGTGTGTGTGATGCTATGTGATGCTATGTGAATCAGCTAAACGGCTATGTGATGCTGGGTGAATCAGCTAAACGGCAATGTGATGCTATGTGTTGTGTGTGTCTCCAGATATAGCACCCTCATGTCCTTCATGTCCTCAGCAAATGTTCAAGTGTGTGCCCTTTAGGTTTCTTTGACCCAGGTTTCAGGGCTTGTGCCATTCAGATCGTCCATACAAACTCTCTTTGTGTGTGTGTTCAACCAAAAACTGCAAGAAGCAACAAGAAGCAATGGTCAGACTCTCAAACCATTGGTGGAGTCCACCACCAAGGTCTCTGTGGAGTCCACATCGAGTCGACCCATTTGGTCGGACCGTCAGTTGACCGGCACCGTCACGACCTGCCGAATCCGGCGGCCGAACCAAGCGGTCCATGCCCTCACCAGGACGGTCCAAAATGGCTTGGGTCCAAGTGATGCATCAGTGCATCTGCCCACTGACACTCACATTGCCTGACACTCACAGGTGTGGAAACCAGGCGTTTTGGTGGGCAAAATCATCCGAACTCACAACCTGGCGTGACTCCAGTCGTTTCGGACAAGGAACCCTAAATGATTCAACCGAAGCGGGGGGGTGATGATTCAATACCCAACATTTGGGAGGACGAAGGGCACAACCCCCAAGAGGTGGTTTATATGAACCATGTACTTAACATCTTGAGGTCTGTGCCATATATAAACTGAAACCACCGTAATATGCTATGCATGTTCAGTTCAAGTGGCCATGAGTCATGGCACTGTCCCTGGTGGGACCCGTCTTGGACCTCACGATGGTGGACTGGTCGTTGTTCACTCCAACATGGTGGGTCACGCCGAGAATGGGGACTACCACTTTCACTCCACTCTCACTCTTGCTTCGTATGGCTCTCTTCGGTGAACTCCCCAGTAGACCCAACTCCTCGCCCCGCCCGGTCCAGTAGGAGCACTGGCGAGGCCAGCGAGGGCAAAAGCCAGCGGTGCAAGTGCCGCACCTCGAAACCGACGTCGGAGGAGCAAGCGACGCACCCGAAAAGAAGTCTAGTCTGACAGTCTGACCTGATAGGTCCAGTCTGCCCACTGCCGGCTGACCGATAGGTCCAGTCGCGCGATAGGCTATAGGATCTATAGGTCCAGTCCTTCGTGGTCCAAGTCAAAGCTCCGGTCTTTCATAGTGCTCTTGCATGACCAACAAAGGTCAAGTGACCTTATAGGACACTACAGAAGCACCTATAGGATAGCCTATAGGGTTCTTCAACCTCTGCTGGGACCTACTGACCCGTTAAATGAGGTCGTTTTTTTGACCTGTGGGGATGAAGGACGATGTGCTTTCGGCATTTTGGAGTGAATTCGTCTCTCCTGCGCAGGTGCTCGTTGTACCGTACAAGGCGTATACCGATATATGGTGCTTGTCTGATGGTTACCAGCCAAAAGACCAAGTCATGTAGCTTTCCCAATAAAGGGTCCTTCGTTTCGTTTCCACGATTCTGTTTGTTCTGCAGTGCATATAGAACAATATCCCACTAAGTAAGTCCCAGGTATACCTGTGTTGTGAAGGGGGGTGCCAACCCAAAAATTAACAAAACCCTCACCCTACAACCAGTCAACCACCTCACACTGACCAAGGCACCAACTCGTGGTCCACGCAGTGCATGGCCTCATCCTTTCGGAAATCGCTGCTGCGATGACCCTCGAAGTCCACCAACCGCCGTTGCTCGGAGTCACCTGCCGGGCACCGAGACCGGAGCGCTTCGCTGGCGCCGAGGTTCCTCGGCCGAACTCGGGTCGCGCCGCTTTCGGGCGCCACGTGTGGGCGGTCCGGTTGGAGGTTCATGTGATTCTCCCACACGGTGTCCTACAGTATGGTTGGTTCTCACATCTGTGGACGAAACTTCAAAAGTGCAGGTTTTGGGGTTGGGCAGTTTTTGGTGGATAAACAGTTGAACCTTGTTGAACCTCTGGATCTGTTATTACTCGAGGTTCTATGATAAAAGGATCTCAAGAATCCCGTGATAGGCCTACCCTTTTTGGATATCTTTCTGAACCTACTACCCTTGTTGGATATCTTTCTAAACGACTGAAGAGTAAAACCCAAAGCTGTCCATGGATTCCACCCCCCAATCATCCACACCTCTCCATCAGGCTTCCCAAATCAACCCTAGCTGCTCGAACTGTTCCTGTAGCAGCTTATCACTCCCGATGCCGCTTCGATCCCAAAAAGAGTTCGGCGTTCGAACGAACGAACTGTGCACCTGTGTTTGAGTGGGGTGGTATCCCAATCCAAATGGAAAAAGAGTCCCAATCCCCCCCAAAATTGTGCGTCAGAATGTGGATGGGTGAAAACCCTAGAGCCTGACCTGTCCACCATGTAGTTTCAAGACCTCCCAGCTTAGGGACAAACCGCTTGGGACTCCGCTTGGGCTGCCATGTCTCCCACAGCTCACCTCGCTGCACGTCGAGCTGCAAGGTCACCCAGTGGAAGTCCTTCGCTCGGACCGCAGCGCACCGAAGGCCCATCGCGGGAAACACCCACGACGCGTTCGAGCTCCATGCGGAACGGCCCGACGAAGGAGCACGACTTATACTTGCCGTGGGGATCCAAGTACCTCTTTAAAAGGTACTTGGACCCTCCAAACCCACCCCAAACACCTTCTCAGAGGGTACTTGCATCCATAGGGTTGGAGGACTCCAAAGGAATCGTTTGTTTGTACAAAAACCGTTTGGCACCGGTGGTGCTGAAGGTCTTCAGGTGGTGATCATACGGTCGAAAAAGTGCTGCAGTGCTGATCACACATCGCAGGCTCTCATTGCTTCTTCTATAGGGTTATGAGGCGGGGCTTAGAGTTTTGGGTTTGTCCCTCAAACCTTGGGGATCCAAGTACCTTCTCAGAAGGTACTTGGATCCTCCAAACCTACATAACAGTGTCTCCAATGACCTTCCGGACAAAAACGTTCGACAACCTGGCTCATCGTTATCATGGCAATCATTGCCTTTTCCACTTGTTGGTGATTTCAAAACCTTCTCACATACCCCAAAAAGGAACTTGGATTTATGCTGTTTATCTCTGTTTATACATACCTAGCATATCCTAGCATCCATTTGGCTTTACCTCACCTACAGTTCAAGCAGCAGCAGGCCTCCGCTCGGATGAAATGTTTAAGCCCAGTGGCCACACCATTGGAGCTTTTTGACCTCCATCGCAAGCCATAGCAGAAGGAGAGTTCCTCGAATTGCCTTGGAATCCGATGCATCACAAGCCATGAACAGTAGTGACACTTGGATCATCACTCGTGACCGCACATGACCGCACTAAGTAGTACCATTGCGGCTCGTTTGGCTCGCTCCATGCTAGAAAAGCCTCTAATGGCTTTGTGAGAGCTGAAGTGGCAAATAAAAGAAAACGTCGTGCCAACACCAGGTCAACATGGAAGCCAACAAGTTCTCCCCGGCATCCCAGTGGCTTACGAGCCAACTTGACAATCCATGGTTGCAATGGACCAAACACTCCAGGGGCCGCCCACGAATGCTCGCCAGCTTTGCGATCGGGATGCAGTTGCTCTTCCGCATATCCTCGGAGAAGCTGCGCGACCCAAACTGTGATCTTCACAGACCCATACCGTGGATCACTTTTGCTTTGTTCGGGATCAATCTGCAGTTGAAAATGCTGGCATGGTAGTTGAAGATGGTGACTCGCTGTTTGGCCTGTCATCTTTCTGCGCTGTTGGAGAAACTTGTTCAGGTGTTGCACAAGAGATACATATATAAATCATCCATACATCCAGGTGATAGTTCCCCGGCTTCCCTTACATAGCTATTGATGGATGAAATGCATATCCCTAGGGCTCCTGGCCCACCTCCGTTTCGAGACTGGGGTGGGTGCGAGGGGGGGTCCAACCACCGAACCTGAGGACATGGGCCAGGAGCCCTGGGGTATAATCAACTCCTACAAGTGCAACATAGATCCATGTACCGCAGAAGGTCGGGTCATCTTCCACACGGCTCGGCAGTTCGTTCTCGGTGAGCGAGCGCAGTCGGTCGCCCGAAGCAGGTCCACGGGCGGCATGGAGAGGCCCACCACATCCTTCATGCCATTCTTCGATATTTGCCAAGGGTTTCCTCTGAACTGCATCGCTACTAAGGCCAGTAGCTTCTGAAGTTCCTAGTAAGGCCAGTAGCGCCATGTTCGCGTCGCTTCTTGCTTCCCTTCGTCGCTTCGCTTCGCTTCGCTTCGGCTGTTCGATCCATCGAGGTCTGCGTGAGGCCGGCCGCCGTTGGTCGACATGCAGAAGAGAGTGGTGGGGCAGAATGGGCGGAACGCGTCATGTGGTATACAGTATACAGTATACAGTTGACAGTGAAGATAGGTGAAGATTCAGAGCAGGGCCACTATAGTGACATCTGGAAAGACCTGAATTGGAAGGCCAACGGGTGACCATATATCATCATATATCACAATAAAAGCCTTCCCAGTGCAGGACTTCCTTCCTCACCTCACCTTCCACGGTCGGACCCTCCGTTTTCGCCCAGCTTCGTTCGCACAGCTCGCTGGGCTCAGGCGGCTGGGAGCTCTCCGCCTCAAGCCTTGGCGGCGGCGCCCGTCGTTTGCCCGGTCGCGCCGATCGACCGGGCGGACGCCGGCGGGTCACAGCCGCCTGGTCTTGGATCGCGGGTGGAGACGGCACGTGCCGTCTCCAAGCTTGATGTCCGACTTCCAGAGACTTCCAGAGGTGCCTGATGTTGGGGGGGATCCGACTCATCACCTGCCGTAGAAAGCTCACTCGGAGCTTAGCTCAGGGCTCACTCCGCCAGGTTGTGGAGGAAACACAGGTACGGTACGCCCGTAGCAATAGGAGGGTGGATCTGTCGATCCGGAAAAGAGACATATGGTTGTTAATACTTCATCACTAGGAGGGCACCCTGCATTACAAAGTCGAGCGACAGAGGTTCACGTTACGCACTGCTGAAGTCACTGTGGGGAAACACTGTGGGGAAAAGACTATCCTGCTGGTGGAAGGAATGACGCCAGCCTTCGCCGGAAGACACTATCATTCGGGTCCACTCTGCTGATTAAGATAAGATACCAAATTATCCTCAAACCATGGGAAGCAGTGATTGTTGAATGATTCAATATATTCCAGTGTAATTGTCAAAGACAATTGTAGATGGAAGTATATATCGGGGTGCACACAGCGCACCGGTGCAGTTCCTTCGTCTTGGTTTTGTTCGATGTTTTCGTCGCGTCCCTGGAACTCATTGATTCAGAACCCCGTGGAACTCAGCCACACTTCAGGGAAAAAGGTAATGCATCGGGTGGCTCATCGGCTGACGCGGCTGGCAGTGAATCATCCTTCCTGCACGGCGTACGGCATAGCGGCGCTAGCGATCGGCGATCACGAGTTGTTTGGGTTCATCTTCGGGGTGTCCCCCATGCAGAAGGTTGGGCCACTGACTGTATAGGTAATCATCCCTATGGATCCAAGTACCCTCTGAGAAGGTGTTTGGGGTGGGTGCCAGGAGGGTCCAAGTACCTTTTGACGAAATACTTGGATCCCTAGGGTCTGTAACTCAGAAGGTCTTAAGGAACACGATCTTCACTGGGTCTGGTCATTTCACTCAACACGATCCATCTGATCTCTTTTCCTCACCCGGTGACCCTCGTAGCTCACCCGGGTCAACTGCCACGAGAGGCAACCGATCGGGAGAAACAAACACATGCTGGTCAAACGGACCACCCTGGCGCCCTGGCGCCCTGGCGATGCTCTGGCGCCCTGTGACCGGTTTTCCAAGCGGACCTGGCGGACCGTGCCGCGCCTCGTCACCTCTGTGGTGCGGCGTGTGGCTGAGACCAAGCGGCTGCTGAGAAGCTGCACCTCGCGCTCGACCAAGCGGAAATCCTCCAGACCTCGAGGCCGAGCAGTCGGAAGCGTAGCAGTCGGTGACACCGTCTCGACCCCCGAGACGTTCATGGGAACCGGGTCGAATGGCACCCAAGTACGGATTTTCTACAACCCAGTAGTTTTCCAGGTTCCATGATTAGTTTTCAGTGGGGTATTGCTTGGGGTCTGGGTGGGCCTCTTTTTATCCATTGAAGCCCTCGAAACTCCAGGCCTTAGGGCCTTAGGGTCCATCAATGACCCCAAATGACCCCTTAAAGCCTTAGATACTATTTTGAAGCATCCTTCATCATGCAAGAGACACTGGAAGGTTCGCAGACTTCCCAAAGATCTCCCCGATCTTCCCATAATTCGCTAGTTTCCCCATACTTCGCAAACATCTCCGACCAAGTGGCTCCCACCAAACCCAAACACTCCATATGGGACTGAAAGATTTAGTACATATATACATACAAATACATACATGATCATATATGACACCTCAAATCGGTCCAACTGATCGGTCAAATATGCCAGTCCCAAACAGGTCGGGTCTGGAAAATATAGACTGAAGCTCCAAGCGGCGTTTGTTTTCTCCAATCCAGTTCAGCATGGCATGGCGCACTTCCTCCAGCACCTGGAAGCGGGAAGCTAAGCAGCACGGTGCGTTACCCAAAGGCCGCCCTGGACCTGAAACAACTGCTACATGTTTGAGGTCAAAAACCCTAACTGTGAGGGTCAGCACCCTAGCTATGAGGCTGCATGAGCCTCTTGAGCCTCTGGGTAAGTACCTGGGTAGACAATTCATTACTTACTGGATGGTTGTAATTTTCAAACACTCCATGGGGCGGAGTTGGGTTGTGGCTCATTTCACCACTGGCACTGTTGGTCCCAATCCATCTATCTGAAACACCCAAGTCTAGTGGGCTAGAGACAACATCAACATGCAGTCGTTCACTGTGAACATCTTTGAACACAAGCTTTGTCCTGGGAAACAAATCACCTGCAAATGGATCAAAATGACTCAATGTAATATCATCGGGCATGTCAACCTGTACCATGAGAGGGCACCAACCACTGCCAAGCACTGCCCCAACCACTGCCGAAAACGCTGCCCCAGTACACGGGCAAAAGCGGCTTCTGATTTCCCCACCCTGCTTCATTTACAACAAAGGGACCTCCTCTCCCTTCTGTACCGTCTCCTCGCTGGCACGCTCATCGCCCATGGCGCGCAAACGGCTCCGCTCTTTGGCGGAAACTGGCGATGCAAATCTCAAAGCTGAGAGGGTGCCCAGCTTAGGACCTGAAGTGTTTCTTTCCCTCCTTAGGGAAGCCTAGGAGATCTACCACCTGAAGTGGTGCTTCGAAGTCTCTATACCTGGTGTTTCTCAAATCCCTCCTTTCTGAAGGTTCTATACCCTACGGCTAGGAAAACTACAGAGAAGGTGGTTAGGGTGGGTGCCAGGGGTGTCTAACCACCGAACCTGAGGATATGGGCCAGGAGCCCTGGGGATAGCATATATCAGACTGTGTCACTGACTGTTCCGCTTGGGGAACTCTAAACCCAGGTTCCAGCTGGCCGCGACGCGCAAAGGGAAGATGAGTAAAACCCCTTCATCGCTCCCTCACTGGTTAAACCTAGGACCTTGACTGATCTTGCTTTCTTGTTCTTGTTGTTCTTCTTCTGTGGTCTTGTTTTCCTTTGTATTTTTCGAGTTTGGTGGAAGAAATCCTTCAGCATGACATCTGGATTCCACGAGATCACGAGATCAACAGGACGCATAGCCGTCCGAGAATGTACTGGGACACAGCTACTTTGGTTGATTCTTTGGGCCACTTTTGTTCTTTTTTGTCGAATCTGTGATCCACACGCAGCAGGCCAGGCCAGTACAGCTCTCGAACGCATTGAGGTCATAGATATATAGCTGCGGATGGAAAGAGGGGGACCCTGGCTTTTCCCACCCAAAATGAACAAACTGGTCAACCTGCCAGGGATTGGGAGTCTGGATTTTGACCCATTGCCATATTACCACGGGGCAGATAGGATGTGGATTGACTGGTCATTCGCTGCATTCAACGATTCTCAAATCCTCATCCTTGGGATCTACTGGAATTTCACTCTCCAGGTACATCGATGAACTTGGTTCGCTGGATGGGGTTTTGTGGTATTTTAGTGTGTCCTGTTTGCATGGTCGAATCGGTTGAACCGGAACCAGTTCTAAAATGAGTGCGCACCTTCTTCATGTCTGCCTGTTGAACCTCAACAACTTGCACGCCCCCAGCATGTCTCGAATTTAATCAGGAGGTGACCCTGTTTGTTTGGAGAAGGGGTGTGAATGTTCCCTGTAAAGCCACAAAGTGGGCAACAGGTCATCATTATGTGATAGATAGAACATGTTGGACAGCTCACCTTACAATCAACACATGTGGTTTGCTCCTTGTTTTCAGAGTGTTGCATTCTTGTCCACGCATTTGCCCAAGTCCAAATGATGCCCAGAAGCAAATCCACCAAGGAGATCTCTCTGCCGATGTCGAAAGCGAAGAGATGCCTGGCATCTCAGTTGAGACGATCTGTTCAGAACAGGTCTACTGAGTCTACTGAGTGTGAACGAGTGTGAACGTTCTGAGGCACCTTCCCTCCAGTTGGACCTCCGAATCCGATTCAGCATGATTTTTGTCCCAAGATTCATCACAACTCAAGTGGGGGCAATTGCAGCTCCTTTCAGGAATAGATAGATTTCTGTGGATCCACGGATCCACCTGCCGTACCTCAGGTTCGGTACAGGACCTTCGCGGCACCGGAGGGTGGCAGTCTGGATCCACATCCAAAGAGTGACCAGTTCAGAGCTTCCTCCCGGCTCCAATTATAGGTTGCAAGCACCTGGAACAAAAAGGGTTCCCAACACCTAGGAGGAAGCTGCGTGGGTTGCTGTGAGGAGCAAGATTGTCCTGCCAAACGCTTCAGGTTTGTCATGGTGTGTTTCCTTTTCTTCAAACAACAAACGTGTTGAACACTTTGGGGTGATGAAAATACATCTTTACAGTTGGAATCTCCTTCGACCGTTCAATGAAACTACAGCATTGCTTTTCGAGAGCAAAGGGTGCAGCTTTAGAGAGTACTACAACTGCTTTGATCGCGTACTGGTTTGTCAGTCAAACACCAGGAAGACCATCGACAGGATTGCAGGTGGAAGTGAAACCGTTGGTCCAAATAAGGCCCAAACAATTTTCAATGGCCAGGATTAGGGATCCAGTCGTACCTTCTCAGAGGATACGACTGGACTCCAAACCGACGTAACAGTGTCGAACACATCACCTTTTGAGAAGGTACTTGGATCCCTAGGGCAGAAGAATTGCCACAACAAAACACACTCGAAGAATGTCTTGAGGTGGCTAAATAAGCAAGGCTCAGCAGGCATGTTGACTCCCAGGTACAGCAACTAATGCGGTCCTCTGATTAATAGAGGCCCCCAGAATAATGTCAGCAAATTTCCCTGCACTGATTAATAAAGGCCCCAGAATAAAGTTTTTTTTGGGGGAGGGATATGTTTTGGGAAAGTATGTGTGTATTGTTGTTTATTGATGTTTAATGTGTCGTTTATTTTCCTGTAATTTTTAATATTGCAAATATCTTCATAGGTTTTGATTCCTGTCATTTTACTATTGCAAATGTCTTCAGTTTTGATTCTTTTCATTTTAGTATTGCCAGATAAGCTCCAGAGCTAGCTAAGTAATGATTTATGTGTTCATCAATTGATTGGTTTTCCATCATATTATTCTAGCGTCTCCAATTGTTGGGGGTGGTGATTATAATCAAGGGATTACATTACCAAGCCATAGAAATAGGACACTTGAGGCACAGAATTCTACATACATCTACATACTCTCCGCCACATACTCTTCGACAGCGACAGCTCCTCTTTTCACACCTGACACGTCGCGCAGGTCACGTCGCGCCCACGTCGCGCAGTGACCACTGCGGCGGCCACGTGGATAGCCACTCGGCCACACCGGTGTGGCACTCACATGGCCGGTTCGTAGAAACGCACTTGGTCCACCCTGCCGGAGGCTTCCGCCACTGGCCGGACACATGACCGGTGGCGGAGGTTCTATCATGTCATGTGATACCGATGTTTTACACATTGATGTGTGTTTTCTTAACAGATTGAATGATATTCTCTACAAGTTGAAACCTTTCTTGAATCTTTGGATGATAGACTGCTTGGCCAACCAAATGGTACAGACTCTGTCGACTTGATTTTGGTTCGCTCGGCTCATCAATGGGAATGCGGCCACTTGCTGCAAATTCTTCCCAAAAAAACAATACAGTCAGAACAATACCAAAATGTCTAACGACCATCATAATAGGCTGTCGTATGAGCTGCTACACTTGCAAAATGGTCAACATACACCTAACACTTCCAATGGGTGCTCAATGGGGACCTATCGGTAGGGTAGGGTTGTCCATTTGTGACCCGTTGGAAGCACCTGGTGTATATATATATATAACATGTCACATCTGAAACACACCTGCAGGTCCCAGGGATCCTTCTTTGGCTTCGTGAGGTCGCCTTCTAATGTGAACAGGTTCACGACAATGTTCACACGAATAAAACCTACCAGGGACACTCCTTAACAGCTAAGGGGCTATAAATAGACACTCCTTGGAGGCTCCTGGTATGTGAGTCAAGTGTAAAGACATAGTTTCCCCGCAAGAGTGCACCGATACTCGCGAGTTTTGATCTCCTATAACATATTACAATACAGCATCGCAAAGGGCCTTTTTGGGAGGAGCAGCCGACTGGAAAGATCCAAGGCAAAAGTAAGATCAACCATATCCATCAACCTAACTTGGACATCAGTGACATTCAGTGACTGAACTCTTAAATCACAACGTCTTCCTAGTAGCAGATTAGTAATAGTAGTAGGTTGTAGGAGAACTGCCGTTCTAAAAAAAATCATCCTTGTCTGTCCCTGATCAGCCTGAAAGGACTGTCTCATCCCCCACAGGCCAGCCCACGCTCGCTCGCTGGTCCACTGCTTGCGCCGCTCGCCTGTGGCTCCAATAGATGCGTCCCTCAAGGTCCACTCGACGACTCCAATTGGGGTCCGATTCCTGAGAGGGTAGCGGTGAGACGCACGGCAAGAGCGGCGCAGTTCAACGGCAACGGTTTGACGTGGGCAGGAACGGTTCCAGGAGGCACCGCGGGGGGGGAGGGTAGTGCCTAACAAGAGCATATTTACTCCCACCCGAAACCCTAGGAACAACTATAGCAGCTACTATAATAGGGGCTCCTGGCATCGCCAGGCACGGAGCGATCGGACGCCTACGTTCGGGGCTCAAAGCATCGACTTCTCGTCCCAAGACCCTGAACATCGGACCTTTCATCCACACAGACGGGTCGTCTCTCTTCAGTCCGCTTCGGACCGGGCCACTCTGATACACAACTAGCGCAACTAGAACATATAGAGTCAATGACTGGGTCAATGTTCTGTATTTCCAGGATTCCAGCCACCCCACAGGTAGACTTCCGGGATCCTCCACTCTTCCACGAGAGAACTTCTCGGGTTTCGTCGCGCAACACCGAAGTGGTTGGTGTCTGGCGGTCCGTCGGCGTGTTGGACGCAGCCGAAGACACCATCGGAGCCCTAACGATCCACAGTACCGTACCGACGGGGTTCCGGTACCGACCCGGGCGCCGACATAGTATGCCAGGTACGCTCACGGTATAGCGACCTGGTTGAAGAGAAGCCTGATGGATACGACAACCATCCCCGTACAACGCCAAAGGAATGAAGTCCGTCTCGGTGGTTCGGAAGGTGGATCCGGGGAGGACTATAGAGTATTTGTTCCGAATGGACAGCATATTTTACATGTGGGAGTTGATCTAAATTCCTTTATCCGGGATCCGTCATTTTCGCCAAAAAAAAATTTACTTTCGCCAAACTTTCGCCTTCCTGCGTTTTATCTTTCGCCGAAGTACGTTGTATTTATGTGTGCCATGTATGTTGTGTTTTGTTCACGTCAATGGCTTCTTCTTTACTGGCAAACACAAAATAGAAATTTCACTGTTTGTCAGCATGTGTCTTCTACTTAACTGTTGACACCCTGTACGTCTCTTTTGTTTCTCCTGGGTGTCAGCAAGAGTCAAAAATGCAAGAATCACTGAAGTAGCCGGTCACCGAAACTTATTCATAATGGGCTGGGGGTCAGATGTGGCAGGGTGAACTTTCGCCAATCTTGAGCTGAACTTTCGCCAAACTTTCGCCTTTTGCGGGGTAGAGTTTTGTGGCAAAGCCACCCCCCAAGGCAGGAGCAGGAATAGTAGGAATAGTAGTAGGAATAGTAGTAGGAATAGTAGTAGTAGTAGTAGTAGTTAGTAGTTAGTAGTAGTTAGTATAGTAGTAGTAGTAAGTAGTAGTAAGTAGTAGTAAGTAGTAAGTAGTAGTAGTAAGTAGTAGTAGTAAGTAGTAGTAGTAGTAGTAGTAGTAGTAGTAGTAGTAGTAGCAGTAGTAGCAGTAGTAGTAGTAGTAGTAAGTAGTAGTAAGTAGTAGTAAGTAGTAGTAGTAGTAGTAGTAGTAGTAGTAGTAGTAGTAGTATAGTAGTAGTAGTAGTAGTAGTAGTAGTAGTAGTAGTAGTAGTAGTAGTAGTAGGTAGTAAGTAGTAGGTAGTAAGTAGTAGGTAGTAAGTAG
>CAXAMN010003335.1:2752755-2765619 GCA_963970005.1 Durusdinium trenchii
GGTAGTGGTAGTGGTAGTGGTAGTGGTAGTGGTAGCAGCCGCAGCAGCAGCAGGTTATCTAACTTCCACAGCTCATCTAGCTTCTGAGTCACTGCCACCAGCTGTTCAGAAAGCAAATGAACATTCATACAAAAGTACATATTTAATCTTTCGCCAGATCTTTCGCCAAAAAAAAAAATTACTTTCGCCAACTCGAGAAAAAACTTTCGCCAAATGAGATTTTGATATGTTCCGGGTCATCGTCATACACACTGCTGACTAGGACCTTTAGATCGACAACCATGTAACGATCCAACAATTTTTTTCAGGTGGAAGATGGTGGAAGGTGGAAGCAACCATTTGAGGTGGAAGCAACCTCGAGGTCGGACACCTCCAAACAGTGACTTCGGAATCCTGAAATCGGTCGGTGCTTCGCCAAGTGTCCCAAAAACTCATGGAAGACTCCAGCTCGGTGCCTATCCAAATCCAGTAAGCTCCTTCTCCTCAGTGAAGCTGGGATACAGTGATGTTGTGATGCAAAGAACCCTTGGATGCCCAACAGTCCAGTGACTTCTTTGGAAAACTGTAAAGCCATTCTAAATAGCAATCCTGGAAGAAAGGATTCTAAGACTGTGGATTCCTGGACTTCAACATTAGATTTCGACATCTGAATATTCTGGGACTGCACCTTTGGTCACTCCGCACTTTCGATGCCCCGCTCTGGGAGATTAGGTGACTATCCCTGCGCAGTTCGTGAAGCAAACCGTAGCGAGTTTTGAGGGTATCGGATGCGGAAGACTTGGATTCCCAAGGAACTGGAGAAACAGTGAAACCAGAAAAGTGAATAGTCTGGTACAAACTTGGATTAGGAAGAACAAGAAATATACCAAGACTTGGATCAGGAAGAACAATCCCTAAGACAAACCAGAAAACAGTGAAAACACGAGAACAGTTTCCCAGAAAATCCGTCGTTGAGGACAAGCACCCGATGGTTTGCCAACGGAGGTCACTGAGGACAAACATATTTGTGGATATACAAACATATCCGCAGACTGCGATTGTCCGATCGTCTTTGTTTGTTGTCGAAATGCAAGTGAACATGGTTCCGTGATTTGGGAACCAAGAAGACCTGTGGGACAACTTATGACTTCAACTATCTTTATCTGGCCACCAATGAGCCCTTGAAGTTCACTGGAAAAAACATAATAATTGACACCAATGGTTCACGGTAGCTTGGTGATCAAAACAAAAAGGGGTCCTTACAAACTGTAGTAGGTAAGAACAGGTGTGGACTCCAGTATTCTTTACACAATTTCACTATTCCCTTCAGATCGCCAAAGACACCAGTGACTTTTCGCTGCCAGTCTTTCTGCTTGTAGTTGGGCGGTGGGTTCCAGCTCGACTTTTGCGTTTCCGCATCCCAGTAGAAGGTCTTCCCGGCCTCGAGTGAAGCCAGGAAAGGCGTCGCTGAACGTTGAGCGCTGCTTGGAAGCAGGAGGAAACAACATCCTACGAATAAACCCAACAACAAAAACATCATAAGCCAGGGGCCACAGCAGGAAACCAACTCATCCAACCCAATTTACCCACATCAGAACACCCCATACTCGGCCCTCAACTTATACCACCAGCCAAGTATGTCCACCGCTGCTGCTCGTCTTCTCTCCCTCGCCTCATCAGCGACTTGCCTCCAGCCCGGTGGCAGCACGATCTCCGCGACTCCGTCGCATTCTCGACCGGCCTGAAGGTCGCATTCTCCACCCTCTGAACGCCAAGGAGACGGTAGGTTGCGATCACAAGGAGTAAGGTACCAGCACCACCCATTGTAGGGTGGTTATTAGATGGACAATACCTCTTCACCCATGGGGGTCTATAAACCACCCGACCTGAGTGGTGCTGGGAGCAGGAGCACGATATAGTGTACCGTCAACTGTCGAGCACCGCTATTCTCAAAGCATCTATCATTGGATAAGAAAAAATAAAAAAAACAGCCAGGTCCAGCGTCCAGGCATTAGCTATGGCCAGGTCGAAACCTCACACACTCTCTCTCTCTCTCTCTGTCTCTCTATCAGACCAAAAAAATAACCCCCCCCAAGAAGGATATGAGTTCAAAGGAATGTCTAGGAGTTGGATATGTCAAAGTAATGAAGATAGACTCCGTAGACCGTTGATTCAGAAGCCCCCCAGGCCTTTTTAGAGGTTCTACCATCCATGTGCATGGAGGTTCTATTGATCAAGACACTAAATAATAGAACAAACGGATGGATGATGGTTAGGTTGCAGGCCGTTCTCAAAAAGAGTGAGAATATGTTACCGACTGTGACTGGTTTACTGGGACACACCATATTGATGAGGCTTTAGGTGATTGTCTACAAGAACCCTGCAGGATGTCATTGCAACTCGCAACTCTTTGTGCTCTGTTCTTGGAGCCCAATGCCCAAATATTTTTTTTGGCCAGAATCGCTTCTTAGAAACGCGATTGAACATATCAATCCAACAGTATAAAACATTGAACAACAAAACGACACACATGTTATCTTAACAGTCACAAACACAAGCGGAAGTTGAAACCACCAAAAAAGAACAACACATATTGAAAACAAAACAACAAAAAACAAAAAAAAGAGGTACATTCGTTCAGCCAGTCGTCGGATTCGCATCGCTTCTCTGCTTTGAGAGACCCCGTCGAAGGTCTCCTGGGACGCCAGGACGACAACAGCTGCGTCTTCACCAAGGAGGACGGACAATGGTCAAACTGGTCTTTATCGGGTGGTCCTGGACCGTCCTGGAACTTCTCTTTGCCCTGCTTCTGCTGATAAAGTGACATCTCCCCCCACCCTTCCATCCTCTTTTCTTTAGATGGAAACCGTATTCCAAGCGGCCATGGTGAAACTTCCATGCAACTGTTGGATATGAGATGATATGAGTGTATTGAAATAGGGAGGCCCTAGAGGGCCTCTGACCACTTTGAGCGTCTTCACTTGGGTCCCAGAAAGTCCCACAGCTGGTCTCCCCATGTCTCCACACGAAATAAACAGAAACAAAAGCGAAACCACACAAACAACACATGCATGCATTCTTGCGCCAGGACCTTCTGAGTGACCGAACTGGATACCCTGGTTTGAGTGACTTAGGCTTAGGCTTGTATAAGCTCATTTATTAGGTCAGTGCTAAACGGGTCTGAGTGCTCCAAGTTTCCCGAAAATTCACAGGTCGCTGGGAGTCAGTGAAGGTCCAGGTCTTAGTGCTCCAAGTTCACCTCATTGATCTTTTTTTGAAAAACATTGTTCTCGTCCACCCTAAGAATCATTAGACCCTCCGAACTGGAGGGTTTTGACCGTGCTCTTGGCAGGGGTTTGGACCCGAAGCAAACCTTCACCGGCTGAGGGTCCTTTGAGGGTCTTTGAGGGTCCAAGTCTCCTCTTGCTCTGGAGAGTCTCCGAACTGGAGACTCGCTCCCCACGCATCTCGAAGCGCCGCGACAAGGGAGGCTTGGACGGCGCAGGGTCGAGGCTGCGCTGCCAATGCGAGGTCTGGGTCTTGAGATTGTAGTAGAACTTGCAACCTCAGTGAAACAGCACTATGACGTGACCGGAGGGGGTGAGTCATCATTACGGGAAGGGTGGTGGACTTTGGACCCGAACCAAACCTTCACCTTTGAGGGTCCTTGATTCTTAGGGCCCAAACCTTGGAGGCTCATGGCTCCAACCGAGAACATCGATGGGGAGGGCGCTTTTTGAAGCGAACCGATGGAGACGGTGAAGGCGGCCATTTGATGAAGAGGCCGCGATGTGTCCATCCGGTTTTTTGCTGATTCAGGTCCAGTCTCCCAGTTCTGACACCCTCACAGTCTCCATGAGGCCTGGGCCTGATGTGTAGGGAGTGAGTACTTCGGAAGTCTTCTGGACCCTTGACTTCGCTCGGACCCTGAAGTGTTTTTGATGGTTTTTGCGTCATGCTCGGTGGATCGCCAAAACGCTCGCACCGTCGTCTCAGTCGAATGGCCAAACTCTGTCTCATGCTCTTCCCACTCGTCGTCCACCTGATCGACTGGAACGAATCGAACGAGACGGATAGGGTCTGTGATGAGGACGCGGACAACCGGACCGGTGATGGATCCGGATGTGACATGTCCATGAGTGCGTAGAACATACGACACGTGGATGGATGGGAGAAAGAACATCTGACGCCAGAGATGTTGAAACAGTGTTTCACGTCAAATGTCTCAGGTATTGCGGTGTCGCGGCATCATCATCATCATCATCATCCCCTAAGAATCCAGTCGTACCTTTTGAGGTTCGGGACTGGGGTGGCTGGCAGGAGGGTCCAGTTGTACCTTTTGAGGAGGTACGACTGGATCCCTACAAAACATCATCCTCCTGATCATCCTCGTCATCTTGCCATAGTGTTTCTCCTTGGAATCCCTTAGTTCTCCGTGCAACGCTGGACCCGCCCCTTTCCGCATCATTCCGCCTCGGGGAGTTTGCTGGTCCTTTCGCTTGTCTTCGAGAGCTTGGGAGCCTCTTCCACCTGCGGACACCATGTTTTGTACTCTCAAAGCCATCGAATGCTTGCGCCTGTCACCGACCGAACTGGTCCATCTGTTCGTATTGACTCTGGGTGTCCCCAAATTCCAGGAAAAAATGGTTGGGAAAGTTACCCACATAACCTTCCTGGGTAGGATGGAAACAGCGCAGGGTGGTGTCCATCTGGGTCTTCTCGTCATGACGAGTGCCCGGTCGTCATTGAAGATTTGCCCGTGGGATGATGGAAGGAGTTGGATGATGATCATCACCTAGGGTTCGAGACGCCTTTTGTTCGTTTGAACGATGTGATGAAGAAATAGTTTTTAAATGACCATTTGGCCACAGTTGCTTCCATTTGGCCACAGTTGCTTCAACAAAGCACAACAGTATCCGATCCTCTGCCTATTGAGCATCCGTTGATGCAACAACAAAACAAGTGGCATGTTCTGCGCATTCTGGGCACTAAGAGTAGCATATCTGATAGGGACAGTCAAAAAGAGAACACACGATGAGATGTTGCCAACCCAAAAGATTCTACACTCTTATAGCGCTAGGGATCCAACTACCTGCTGAGAAGATGGTTAGGGTGGGTGCCAGGGGTCTAACATGGTCTAACCACCTTTTGAGGATATGGTTGGAGCCCTAGGGAGCAGCAATGATTTGGAGGACTTTAAGTTCCACCAAACCCCATTACAGCTGCCTTCTTCTCCACCTTCTTCTCTGGAGGCTTCTCCACTTTCTCCTGCCCAAGTGCAAATCGTCTTCTTCGACCCTATGGCTGTGTGTGGTAGCCCCTGTGTGGTAACTTTGAAGAATGGTGTGCTGCTTAACGGAGACTTCAGCTATTCTGCAAGTAGTAGCTTTTCATTGAATGCTAGTGGCTAGCACTCTCCTACCTGGGTCCAGTGAAAAAAACAATGATCAATTTCTTGGATTTGGGGCTGCCCAGCTCTCTGAATTTGCTCTTGGTGCAAGCACACCAAATCGAGGGACAAAAAGGATTGAAACCATGGGCTACACTCCTAGCACCTAACATGGCAATTGACCAACACAACTGTCCATTGTGAGATGGATGAACTGAACAGGTTTCACAAAATGCCCAGTCTGTCCCCGTCCCAAAACTGAGCCACAAAGCAATCCAAATGTGTAGAACCTTCATTTACTGAGACTGTATGGTGCACCACCTTGGACCAACCTCTTTGCACAGTTGTTGTCCACGCAGTGATGGACCCAACTCCAGCACCAGGTGGGAACTCCACAGCTCCGAGGAGAGTCGAAGGGGGCATGTGTCCAAAGTCCAAGAAAGACATTGGGTCAGAGGGGGAAACACACACACCATTGAAATGGTTTCAGAGAAGATGTCCTTTAGATGGGGCTATATATACATATATAAACCATCCAACTTGGAGAAGCTGCGCCATCCGAAGCTCTGAAACACCACCAGTGCTTCCGCTCGGTCTCCGAAGCGTTTGGTTCGCCGGACCTCCAAGCGACTCTCCGTTCGCGCAGGCTTCGCTCCGTTCGCCGCGGGGTAGTGCCACTGGGTCTTCGTTCGGTCCGCTACGGGCCAATAGTAGTAGCGCTTCCTGAGGTTTGCACCGCGGAGACGAGCCTGGAGACGAGCTACGAAAACCATGGAAGAACAACGCACACATTCAGATATCTTCCGTTCTTGGCTAGCTAGCAGCCAGGAACTCTCTGGAAAACACAAATAACATCAAATAACAACAGCAAAGCAGTTCCAAGCAAAGATCGACGGATCAGTTAGGGTGGTGTTTTAGGGATTAATGTAGGTGCAAGTTCCAGCCAAATGTGAGAGCAAAGGCATGAAAGGAAAAGGCAGGAAGGTGAGCTACCAAAGCTGTTGATTGGAGTAAGAATTTTGAGGTGGGAGGGGCAAGCCAAACAGAAACGAGATGATGTCAACTTCACATGGGTCCTACACCCATTCGATGGATTCGACAAGGCCAAGGCCCTTTTTGGGGGTTGTGCGGTTTTGTCAAAGCCGCCTTGGTTTGTCAAAACCTCACTCTCCTCACCACACAGGAGCAGGACATGTGAGATCATGTTTAATTCATCCTTACCTGCTCATCACAGCTACCGGACCTATCGTGCTGTTCATAACTCACATGCGCCTTGGCACTTCTAGCCAACAAGAAGGCCCTCAACCAATTCAGTGAGGCCACTTGGTGTGGCACCTCCAATGAACAAAGAAAGCATCGCCAAAACAATTGCCCCCCAAAACATAACATTTTCCAAATCAAGAAATTGACCCTTGCTTGGGCCAGGTTCAACAAACTCCCTTTGTCCACCTAAGTCCAATAAACGCTTCTGATCGCAGCCCACATTCACCGCATCCACCAACGCGAGAGGTTTTCGGGCCGAGCATCGAGGCATCATCGAAACTCATGGCCCAACCGTCCGGCAGCCCTTCAGGACAAGTCCTAGTCCGCGCGGAGAAAGCTGTGCCAAAACGCTCCATGTATGGAAATCTATGGATCCATGAAACCGCTCCAAGTATGGATCATTTATTATGTGTAATATAACTTACATTCATCCCTTTTCGACCACCCCAAATGTAGGTATATAAATAGTCCAGTCTGATGGAATCTAGGTTGTATAATGCCTTGGATTTTTATATGTTTTATTTGACTTGATACTGGCGGAAGTTGTGAGATTTATCAGCTGCAAAAGTACCAAGTGCTGCTGATTTGGGCCTGCAACATCTTGGACATGCAATTTATTTAACTTGAAGAGGTTGTGATCTACTGTCTCGACCTGGATTGGCCCCAAACAAACTCTCTTGTCTGTCGCTGCTGCAGAATCATGTTGCAGCATCTCATGACCTTGTGAAAATGGCTACGCTGCCAGCTCCTGTTCGCTTCCAACTGACCGAGTTTAGCAAAATGAAAAACCCATCACTATGCCCAGGCTTTTGACCACTGCTGCTGCTGCTGCTGCTGCTTTGGTCACTGGTTATAGCCACATGCTGCTTCCTATACCCCCCTATACTGGAGAAAACAACGAAGACAGGACGAACGCCAGCGAACCAGCTCTTCCAAGGCTCCATCTGCTCTCCTCACCCGTGGCTTCCTTGCCTTCCTTGCTTCCCTGGGCCGCCTTGGCCTCTGCTTCCGCCCGTGGCTGACCCCGCACGAAGCCCTTGCGCACCACGGGCCGTCCGGTCTCGGTGTACTCCTCAGAGTCACGCCGGTTGACCGCTTTTTGCGAAAGAGACAGGGTGAGAACACATGCCTTTTTGGGGGTGAATATTCTGGGAAGTCCGACATGAATTCATATGTTATTTGTTTTCCCATGGAATTTTGGAATTCCATCATCTTAATCTTAAGTGCTATATATGATTATATATGAACATCCATGAACCCATGCTTCATCGTCCAAACACCGCATGCCTGCCATTGACCACCCGGCACCCGGCTGAAGAGCCGTTCGAACCGGGTTGACCATCGTGCTTCAGCTGACTCACGGGGGTCTACGTGGTCGCTTTGGTCGCTGGCAACCCATGGTGCAAAGGGTTTGCTCTCTTCTCTCATGGCGTGAGTCTTCGCTGAGGTTCGTATCAAACCCATGGGGCATTGAGTTCGTTTGCTCTCCTTCCGTCTCTTCTCTTGCACGTCTGCTCTTGAAGTTCGAGAGTTTTCCTTTGTTTTAAAGACAACCTCTTAATTGTGTCATACAGGACTCATCAAAAGCCCAGGGTCCTGTATGAAGACGACGGTTAATTATTTGGACCATCACTCATTTTTCACATTTGAGGAATTGCTTCATCGCGACAAGATATGTTGTTTACTCTTTTTTACTTGTGGCGAACTTATACTTTTTCTTTTTGTCAGAGGAATTTGATTCGGAAAGGGAGTACCACACTGGACGGTGACGATGCCCTCGTGGACGGGACGGATGCTCCCTCCCCCGTGGCTTGGGTTCTACCTTGGCTTTCTACTCAAAACAAATGGTGTTTTCTCAAGGTCCATCAGGGTTTTCGCAAATGGGGAAGAGTGATGAATGAAAGCTAGCTAAGTTAAGTCTTTGACAAGTCTTTATTATCTGGTTGGTGTTTTCAACCCACTTGAAAAAATATGAGTCAGAGGGTCCAATCATCCCCAAAAATTCGTCAGAGGGTCCAAATATCCGAAACCATCACCTAGTTATGAAACATAGCTGCTAAGTCTTTGATAGTCTTTGGCTTGAATTCCTCACGTCACCCTGGATGTCCTCTCTTGACCCCATGGCTCGACACCTCCGTTTTGGCACCCCGACACCGGGCCACCCGGCCCGCAGACCGGTGGTCGCCCAACCAGCACTGAGGGAGACTATCCCATTTCATGGGTGTCTCAGTGTCTCCAAAATGGGTGTCTCCCATTCGGGTGTTGGCATTAGGATGTAGGTTTAGAGGTATATTAGGTTAGATGTTGGCATTAGGTACATTAGGATGTTGGCATTAGGTATATTAGTTTAGAGGGAGACCCTCTAAACACGCCGATCGCCGCTGGGTCAACCCAGGTCGATGTTCCGAAGCCTGCCATCCTGTTGACGGGTCGGACGAGAACGACGCCTGGGCTGTTGAAGGAATCACTTCTGGTTGACGCCATAGGAAGCACTAACCTTGGGGAGCTGGGGTGGAGAACCCTAGACTGACACAGCTGGCTGCCAAGTAGCAAGCTGATTTCGTTCCTTGATCCAAATGATGTCCTGCTAACGAGGCGCGTTCCTTGAACGACCATTTTAAGGCAAACATGCTGTTGGTTGACATGTTGTTTAAGCAAGATTGGAACGGCAAGATTGTATAAGCCGCCTGATATTTCCATTGAACATGAACAAAGACAACAAACATCAACAAACTATATAACACTGGTAAATTTCCTGGTTCATCTTGAGAATATTGCTGGCCAATGCCATGACTCTAGTCTTCCGCAACTGAAGGCCCTTCAAGAAAACTTTGTTAACGAGGTCTACAAACCAGTGGTTGACTGTTTTCCTCTACAAACCAGTGGTTTGCAGGGCCACCATCCGCGGGTCTATCTCCACTGTTTTCCCGAAATCGGGTCCACCGTTTCGGGGCCAAGCTTCATCCCAAATCTTCATAGAATAACCACCATGGTGATTCGGCCATGCCATCCACTTTCATGATTTGTGGGAGGGAGAACCCCAGGCCTTACAACCAGGTCCTTGGCCTTACAACATGCGACAAGGAGAAGCTGGCACACCGAAGCACATATTCCATGCAAGGTGTCTTTCCATGAGTCTTTTGATACCTTTAGGATCTCCAAGGTTCATGAAAGAAAGGTTCTCCAGCTGGTACATGGAATATGTCTCCATGGATCTCCAAGGTTCATGAACATATTCCATGCAAGGTTCATGAAAGGTGAAACAATCTCTCCTTTCCGCACGTCAGCTGATGCCTCTTGCCCAACGCATCCGAAGTATCTCGGTTCGTCGTTTCCTCCGTTACCGTCCCAACGCCGAGGTCGTTACGAAGCTGGCAAACATGGGCACCCGATGCATCGATCAAGGAACAAAAACACCGATACGCCGATTCTTTTGGTACGTTGGTCCGATGATCCTCATCGATTTCCAGATTTAGGCAGGTGTTTTTGGGAGTTCCGTGATGTCCAGATTCTATCCCAGTCCTTCTCTTTCTTCTGCTGCACTCTCCGGTAGTGCTTATCGCCAGCCAGGTGCTGGTACATCCCAAGAACACCTCGGACTACGTGGATCCGACCGGAGAATCATGGCGAAGTGCTTCCAGTGCTTCGTTTGTAGCCACAGACCATGGTAAAAACATCCGTTCCGGGCAATGGCGGAAAGAATGTGTACCTGTAGTTCACCTTTCCTGCGTCCTGTGTTTTCCAAAGGCAAATGAATGCGAATGATAACTGATGCGATGTCCAGTGGTGCAGGTGATTCTTGTTGAAACATGTTAAAACTATAGTCAAGAAACTTCCAATTTTCACCCTGAGATCTGGATAGATCAATCCAAGAAGCTAGCAGACTTTGAGGAACACAGGGTACACACCAGCTCTTGCTGTGCAAAGTCCACATAGTCGGGTATGTTCCACAAGCGGTCGAACCTGGGTCGCAACAATGGACCGCAACTGCTGTGTAAAAACCCGGGTCATCATGAGTGTGACACAGGTAATGACTTCTGAGTTTTTTGTTCAATGTGGCAGGGTAAGTTCCTACTGACTATAAATCTATAAACTTTTTGCAGAATCTGCGCACGAAGTTCCCCATCGGAACTGCAAAAAAAACAGCTGTTGGCAATAGAAGAAGGGTCAGTCCAGTGGACATTATCAAAATATATCAAAATTGTGCGTCAGTGAGTCAGAGAGCAGATTACACATTCTGACACCAACCCTCTGGTGTTCTCTTTGGGGTCCAACATTGTGTAGCTCCAGTGGCTTGACGGAAATGATGGTTCCAATGGTTTCCAATTCCAACACACACACAAACCCGGAAAAATATTATACAAGCATAGACCCCAAACAGTTTCAAAACGATTCGTTTAGACCAATGGACCAATATTAGTCAAAAATCGATTTCTTGGTACGCCCTACTTTCACCCGATTCATCAATGATATTTTTTCGGCATTGACATCGCTTTTTGTTCGGCCACACTCCTCTCCAGTAAGCCGGGCCACAGAGACCAGCCACAGAGTTCAGGGGCGCGGCCAAGACAAGGATAAGAGGAGGACAAGACCCGGACACAGAGCCAGGCCACAGAGCCCAGCCACAGAGTTCAGGGGCGCGGCCAAGACAAGGACAAGAGGAGGTCCATAGCACACGCGCGCGCGCGCGCGCTCGCGCTGCTCTCTTTCTTTCTTTCTTTCTTTCTGTCTTTCTTTCTTTCTTTCTTTCTTTCTTTCTTTCTCTCTTTCTTTCTCTCGTTTTCTTTAAGTTTCTCTTTCTCTGTCTTTCTCTCTGCAGAGCGCGCTCTAAGCGCGCCTTTCCACACAGCCCAGCCACAGAGTTGACAGAGTTCAGGGGCGCGGCCAAGAGAAGGACAACAAGAGGGCAAGGCCTGCACACAGAGCCCGGCGCGGCCAAGAGGAGGACAAGGCCTGGACGCAGAGCCCAGCCACAGAGCCCAGCCACAGAGTTGACAGAGTTCAGGGGCGCGGCCAAGAGGAGGACAAGAGGAGGACAAGGCCTGGACACAGAGCCCAGCCACAGAGTTGACAGAGTTCAGGGCACGGCCAGGACGAGGACAAGAGGACCTCCCATTCCTCTTGTTCGGAAGTCTTTCTCTCTTCGTCTTGATTGGCACCTCTAGACTGTTTGTCTAGCTTTCGATCGAACTCGTCTTCAAATTCCATTCCTTGTTCTTCAAGGTCAGTAGGTTCAACTCGCTCATGCCTCTCAAAAAGGTCCTCATACTGCCACTCTGGTGCAACTGCCGACTCAACATCTTCAGACGCATGTTGCTGAAGTTGCAAGCCGAATTTAGTACCCTTAAAAACACGCTGTGATACGCAAAGAGATAAAATGACAAAATGGACCGGGCGCTCACACATACAGCTGATGAACCGTTTCCGTTCCGGCTCAAAAAAACCAACGTTGATCCCGACGGTGTCATTTGTTCCGGGAGCAAGGAGAGGAAATCCCGACGCCGAAGGCTCGGAATGACCACTCCAAAACTTGGCTCCAAGATCGATACGACCGTCAGGCAGTTCGACTGGATGAACAAAAACACAGCCGAATGTCTGGTAGAATTGGCAAACACCATCTTCTACCCTGTAGAATCCAGACTGTGCGGAAGGGGAACTACAAGAAAAAACGATTCTTCCTTCCTCCCGATTTTACTCCCAGCTGGGAGAATTTCTCAGGAAGAGGAACCAAGCAGAAATCAGCCCCGATTGGATATTTCTGAAGGTTCGGCTCGCCAGGCCCAATCGAATCAAGGTTGGTCACCTTGACCATTTTGGACGTGTCTCTGACAACCCGAAAACAACGCGAGGCAAAGACTTCACCGCCCGCGATGATACCGGTCCTCAACGCATTTACAACATGGAGGTTGGTCGCCTGCCCCAAATTTCAACAAGCGACTAGCAGGGTTGATGATCCCTCCACGTGCCACAAACCTAATGTGCAAGAACTCGTTTCTGTGGCAGTTCCACTACTGCTCACCTGTCCCATGGCTGTCCCCCCCAAACAAAATTACCCCGGCAAGAGACCCCAAGCAGTGTGTGTGTGAGGTCCATGAGCAGAAAGTCTAGAGATCTAAACGCATTGGGGTCCAGAGGTGATGGTGGTGATGAAGGTGGGGATCCTCGTAACAGACGGTGGCGATGGTGGTGAGTGAGTGAGTGAGTGAGTGAGTGAGTGAGTGAGTGAGTGAGTG
>CAXAMN010003335.1:2766096-2793117 GCA_963970005.1 Durusdinium trenchii
GAGTGAGTGAGTGAGTGAGTGGGTGGGTGAGTGAGTGAGTGAGTGAGAGTCGGTGAGTGAGTGAGTGAGTGAGTGAGTGCATGAGTGAGTGAGTGAGTGAGTGAGAGTGTGAGAGTGAGAGTGAGAGTGAGAGCGAGAGCGAGAGTGGGTGAGTGAGAGTGAGAGTGAGAATAAGAGTGAGAGTGAAAGTGAGAGTGAGAGTGAGTGTGAGTGCCAGTGTGAGTGTGAGTGTGAGTGAGTGTGTGAG
Organism: Durusdinium trenchii; assembly: GCA_963970005.1. Lineage (NCBI taxonomy): Eukaryota > Dinophyceae > Suessiales > Symbiodiniaceae > Durusdinium > Durusdinium trenchii. The sequence goes on from CAXAMN010003335.1 coordinate 2,766,344, forward strand.
TGAGAGTGAGTGTGCGTGAGTGAGTGTGTATGAGAGTGAGTGTGGGTGAGAGTGAGAGTGTGAGGGAGGTGAGGGAGAGTGGGAGAGTGAGCGAGTGTGAGTGTGAGTGCGAGTGCGAGTGAGAGTGAGTTGGAGTGAGAGTGAGTGTGGGTGAGGGTGAGGGTGAGTGAGAGTGAATGTGGGTGAGAGTGAGTGTGAGTGAGAGTGAATGTGATTGAGAGTGAAGGTGGGTGAGTGGGTGAGAGGCACCTGCGTAACGGCATAAATTCTGTACCTCCTCCAGCGATGAGATCATCATTGAGGAATCGTCCTCCAGAACTTCTATTGCAAATGATTCCAACACTTGCGTCAACGCATCTGTTGCCATGGCTGCAACAAAAGGAATGTTTCTCAAGAAACAAAGAAGAAAAAGCCAGCAAAGATAAAACGAAAACATGTGTAATCTACACAAGCAAAAAAGATCAAAAACTGAAAAACACACCCCAAAAGTGTGTGCAAAAACCAGAGTTCAAGAGGACAAGGCCTGGACACAGAGCCCAGCCACAGAGTTGACAGAGTTCAGGGGGAGGTCAAGAGGAGGACAAGGCCCAGCCACAGAGCCCAGCCACAGAGTTGACAGAGTTCAGGGGCGCCGCGAAGAGGACAAGAGGAGGACAAGGCCCAGCCACAGAGCCCAGCCACAGAGCTCAGGGGCGCGGCCAAAAGGAGGACAAGAGGAGGACAAGGCCCAGCCACAGAGCCCAGCCACAGAGTTCAGGGGCGCGGCCAGTGAGTGTGGCCAGCTCTTTTCTTTCTAAGATAGAACCCCAACAGTAAACTGTTTGGGGAAAAACTGCATCATGATTGAAGACTCCCTTGCGAAGTTGAAACAAAGATCCCCCGCTGAAGACCACAATCAAAGAAAGGACATCGAACCTACATCCCACGGTGCAGGTTCCACATGCGTACAAAGTCTTGCGTCTTCTTGCAACAGGAACATGAGTGATTGCACACTGTCAGTTGCACACTGTCAGCCCATTTCAGTCTGATCACTCGCGGCCAAACAGTTCCCCAACCAATGCCCGCCCAAGAAAAGCAAAAAAACGTATTACAGCACATTGTAGCCTACAGCCATATTATGAATAACCAGCAGTTGAGCTGTAAATCCCTACATCAAGAGTCACTTGAGATCTACATCCCGTCTTTCCACGGCCATCCACGGCCAGTCTGTCGCACCAGCGTGTTCGCACCAGCTCACCGGTTCGAGCAGCGAATCACACATGAGAAGATGTATAGGTAGGAGTTCTAAGCTGTCAGCGCTCCGTTTTTTTGGTTTGTCTTTTTCAGGAGGGAACGGGTATAAACCACCTATACCTATACCTCTTCTACGGTGTGCTCCAACAAGGGTGTTTTATGTATTTTTATTGACCATGATGGGTGCCATGTTCCTGGTCCCAGTCGTTACATTTCACGCTCTTCTCGACGTTAGGCCACCCAGGAACGGATCTTTGCTCGGCGAGTTCACTTCTGCCTACGGCCAGGCCGCCGGAAAGCGCAACAACGTGGCGCAGAAGCAAAGGACTGTGGGGATTGACGGAGGTGGAACTGGAGGTGGAGGCTTGAGGGTGCCTCTCCAATCCATCCAAGACCAACCTCTTGAGCCCTCCAACCTTCGCTTGGGGCTTTGTCCAGAAGGACGAACGAACAACATAATATATATATATGTTATTAAAACAGTTAAGAACCTGTTCAGCTACTTCTCCTTCAATCTTCCGGGTTGAAGCTTTGCAATGGGTGAAGTTTTGGGTATTTCGATGTCGATGCACGAGAAACACTTCAGGACTTGATGGGGCCACTGTGTTCACTAGTGTTTCACCTTTATCAAATCAACTGCATTTTCGGCGGAAGAAACATCAACAAAAAACACGCTGACTCATCGGTCTACGGCTCACTCACCCTCCCTCGTTGGCAGTGCACTCCACCACCCAAGCACCTCCGAGCTCGAACTCACTCCCGCTGGGTCCAAACCACCGGGCCCTGGAAGAGACGCGCAACCGAACATGAACGGATTCGCTCCACCGACCCAGGCGTCCAACCAAACCGCGCTTCGTGGCGGTGGGAAACACCACCGCGGTGAAGTGTCCGCGCACGAGCACCCACCCGGACCGGCGCGGCAACGGCGCGTCGGGTCGCGGCGGACCTCGGGAGAAACGGCCTTCTGATGCTGCTTCGACTTGATGTGTGACTCGATGCCTCGACTGGGACGAGGGACGGCGAGTGACTGAAAACAGGATCACTCTGCGTGGTAGTGGAGGCAGCATGGCCTCCAAGAGGAAAGGATGTTCCAAGATGTGTACCAAACTAACATGTAACATGTTTCATCATCATGCTTCACAGTTTTACAACTTCCTATTGGTGAGTTCTAATGGATTATGCAAGAGTCCGGCATACCCAGTAACTAGGGGGTACAGCGCTCAGTTGGGGATGTAAAAAACCAAAAACATGTCCAATGCGCAGATACAAAAAGGCGGATGTCTTGTGTGTGTGAGTCACAGGATGGGAGAAGGCGATGGCGAGGTTTTGCTGTCAAAAGTCTTAGGGCTGCCGGCTCGCCAAGCGACCAAAAATCATTAGCAAGCCATGAATGCCCGGATCGCCGGTGTTCTTGACCAAACGAAACTCCGACTTCAAGCGACGAAGATCAGCCTATAGATCGAACAAAGAAACCGATGGAACTCATCTGAAGATGTACTCATCTGACTTCCAAACCCCCGCCACCATTGGATCATCCGCTGACCATAGTCACAGGCTGCTCGCTTTGGATGGCATTGCTTTCAATAGCACTCTCGCATTGTTCAAGCCCATGTCAACCTCGCCAGGGAACGTTGCATCAGACCAAATGGTCTCCGCTTCGGGAAGCCCGAGCCCGCTGCCCAGTCTCTTCGACTGGAAAACCGTGCGGCTCCGGTAGAGTCAATTGAGACAGCGTGCGCTCATCCAGCGTGCGAACAGCGTGCTCACCACTGTGAACCGTCGAACTATGCTCTGGCAGCGCCGAACCGTTTGCACGAAAAGCCTCCTCTTCTTTGGAGAATACCTTCCACATATCTAGGTCCTTTGCGAGGGGCCCAAATCAAACAGGCAAAAGGCCCAGCATCATAATTTGCATTTGCATTATCAACGCATGGAAAGCCTGGCTATTAGGATGGAGGCAAGCAGTGACCAAGCTACAAGCCACTGCCTCCAATTGATTTTGAGGCCTACGCCTGACAGCCGGGCGCCGGCCCAACACAGGGCAAAAGTAGGACGGTATAGAGGGGATAGAAGCAAAAGACATGAGGCGGGGGCGGGACGCCGGGCATCCCGGCAACATCATTCAATGTGGAAGGGGGCTGAACGCCCGGGTGTATGTATCTTTCTTTCTTTCTTTCTTTCCGTCTCTGTCTCCGTCTCCGTCTCTGTCTCTGTCTCAGTGTCTGTCTGTCTCTCTCTCTCTCTCTGTCTTTCTCTCTCTCTCCTCTCTCTGTCTCTGTCTCTGTCTGTGTCCGTCTCTGTCTTCTCTGTCTTCTCTGTCTTCTCTGTCTCTCTCTCTCTCTCTCTCTGAGACTGTGTGGGGCCTATGTTGCCACATCTTGAGGCTATCTTGGCCCATCTAGGGCTATGTTTCCCATATATGGGACCTATGTAGGGTCATCTTGCGGCTAGGTGGGGCCATATCTGAGACCTATGCAGGGTCATCTGGACGGCCTCTGTCAGGCCATCTTGGCGCACATTTTCCGCCGTTGCTGTTGGAGCGTGCCCGACACCCACGAAATGTCGATTATGCCTGTCCGCCCGACGCGCATTACCGACACCACCCTTCAAAAACACAGTGTTTTTGCATTTCTCCATCTTCGCCACGTCACATTTTGAGTATGCGCAAAAAACACTGCAAAACACAGTGTTTTGTGTACCTCACACACACACACACACGAAACACTGTAAATTACATAGTGGGAGGTGGGTAGGAGGTGAACCGGGGGTGGTCGGCGCTCGGGGGCGTCGCTCCATAACCTTCGGTTACACCGAAGGCCCTCCGGGCGACACACGGGCTGGCCCTGGGGCCGGCGCCCGGAATAGCGGATGATCGGCGTGCTGTTCTTGGCGGCCATCCGGATTGCGGGCTCAAGCGGGAAAAGTCAGCCTGCACCTCCATCTCATCCCAATCTTCTCGACCATCCCGACCACCCCCAACAGAACACAGTCTCATCCCAGTCTTATGGACCATCCTGGACGCTGATCAATCTGGCAGTGTAGAATCTGATCCTGGATGATCCGGTGAAGTAGAATCTGATCTGGCAATTGCCCGCGTTGGACCATTCATCTGCGAGTCTTTGAGAGGTGCAATGGAAAACGTTTCTAGAAATTATCTTCACCCAACAACAGCAACAAAGAAAGAAAGAAAGAAAGGTCTGAGCCATCAAAGGTCTGTGAAGATCCTCTCAATCCTCCCGGAATCATCTCAGACTGGCCGGTGTTCTTGACCCACGCGACCGGCGAACGCGCGAACCCGCGACCGGCTCCGGCGACCGGTCGATGCGTTGGGTTAAAAAACACACAAGTTATAAGGCGTTTGGGGATGAATGGGGATGAATGGGGATGAATAGGACATACATGGACATATCAAAGCCTCTACCAGTTTCCAATGCAGGATGGTGCTTTTCAAGAAGAATGAGGATATATGAGGATCATTTGCTGGCTTTTGCAGTGAACAAAACGACCCCATCACCTCTCTTGCCAACAACCAGGGTGCTTTGCACACTCTTGATGACGACATGCTCACACCTCCGCATTGCTGTTGCGAGTGCAAAGCTTCTGCTCGTCGTCGTGGTGGTGGTGGTGGTCAACAACCGAACAGCCGCCCGAGTCGGGGATGAAACCACTTGGTGGAGTCGTCATGGACCGAAGAAGTTGCTGATCGGCCGAACGAACGCAGCGTTGAAAGGCAGCTGCCTTTCAACGCCGGGTCGTTCGCAACCAAAGAAGCTTACCAGAGATCCATGGTTACGATCCTGAAGGACAGGCATGTGTCCAAGGAACATTCCTATAAAACAAAAGGAATTACCATAGTTGATGTGGGTGTCAGGAGTCAGCATGTCGAAACACTGCAAATTGTCGCGTATGTCGTGTCTATTCTGCACCTCCACGGGGGCCATGCATGAAAGCTCCCGTCAAACCGGAAGCTACAGGTCTGTTGAACCATCTCATGGTCCAACGGGTCAGTGGGTCATATGAACACAACGAGCGAAAAAGGATGAAAAAGGAGACTGGACTGAGAGGTCAGGCTGTACTGACAGACTGGACGTCAGTGGTGGGTGAGACGTGGAGATTCAATCCCCAGACGCGACCCGTCTGGGATTGCCATAGGACGGCCGAGTTTCTCGGCCAGGGGTGCTGAAATGGGGGGTCAATGCATATAGGCATATCTTCCATACACGGAGTGTATGGGAATGATATTCTTTAAAGCCGTTCATGAACAGCACACTTTGAACACCTTTCTTTCTCTGTCACGACCCAAGAATCGTGGAGATGCCATGACACTAGACTTAGCCCAAGTATATACGTTTGGTGGTTCATGAAAGCAAACATGCAAAAAAACAAAGGACATCGACCCACTTCAAGATTGGTGTACTACAAACTGTGAGACCCTCCCCTCCCAAGCTCCCAAGTCACGAGTGTGGAGACGATCACGACGACCACTGGGAATCTCCAGGACACAGGACACCCGTTGACAGGATGGTCCTATGGGTCTATATCTAATAGTGGATTGAGAGGTTCGATGGCACAGTTTCCCCAAGCTGGGTGGTTGACAAATGGACCCCGATCTGTCTAAGACATCGAACGGGGTGCCAGTGCCATCACTGAATCTTAGTTATTTGTTTGAACCACATCCTTTTAGGCCACTGAGCGCTCGGCACATCAACTGGGGTGCTGTGTGGCCCCCAGCAATGCAGTTTTACGTAGGCTGGACCTGGCCCGGGACCCCCTATATAACCAAAACCGGAGGACTTTCCACTGTCCCAAAAGGGATCAGACTGGCACCCTACCGTTTACGGTACGGTGATGTGTTATGTGGCTGTCTGTGCTGACTCCTTCAGGTTCCGTGGATCATAAAGGTACCAGTATATCCTTGTTTCTACTTAGTTACTTTTAATTAATGGGGAAACCACTCCGAACAAATAAATACAGTATGTCTATATAAGCGAAACCAGTGGAATCTGGTTTTCAATGGTTTTCATCCGTTTTCATCCGGTGGATCGCTGCGCCAAGGGGCAAGCGACATTTCCACTCGCCTTTCTCTGCTCCTTAGGTCCGTCGGGCCACAGGGCGCCAGGGCAGCGCAGAGAAGCATGGAGACGTGACTGGTGGGGAGAAGAATCAACACGGTTCTCCGCGTTCCGGTGTTTTTTCCGTGGTTTTGGGACATGCCTAGACACGACCCATGGGTATACTGTATATGCCCCATTGACCCCTAAAACCCCAACTGATCGGTAAATACCATACATGGAGTGTCTGGGATGGTGAGCTGAATCGGAATGAATCATGAACACCTGAGGAATCCCTTCATGCTTCTCGTGGACAGTTCATGCTTCTCACGGTGAGCTTGGGAGAAACCGATTCTCCTCTGGACACTGAAAGTCAGGCACTGGTGTCACAGGAGCACCACACATCTCACACATCTCGACCGACTCTGACCCAGTCATCGATGACCCGGTGACCAAGAAGCTCTCGTCCACCCGTTGACCAATATCACCCCTCCATGGGACCTTCGGATCCATCCTCCACGGGTCACGCGACAGCGCATGAGAAAAGCTGACCAAACATCTACCGGTCTGACACCTGGCAACCAGTTTTTGAGACTCTGGGGATTAGAAAGGGACAACAAATACCAGCCATTAGCACCCTAAGTTCTCCGGGACAATGTAATTAAAAGGTGTTCTGTGTGGTGTGGGCATGGAACCCCTCACCCGCCCCCCCGGACTACCGCCTCACCCCCACTTCCTGCCCAACCTCGCAAAGACTGGCACCCGGAATTCCGCGTCCCGCACCACCGCACCACCGCGGAAACCGCACCGCCAACGGAGCCCACCGCTCCACTCCAAGTCTCCATTGGTTCCATCCCCCGCATAGATCCTTAAGAGCGATCCGTCGGACCGACCGATCCCTTGCGCTCGGGACGAACCGACTCCGTCGCACGCGTCGAGCACGAGACGACGCGGACGGAGTCGAGTCCCGTCGCGTACCGGGAACGAGGGGTATAGGTGAGAGTCGTTTTGGTGCAGTCCCCGAACGAACGAAGAGGCTGGGAGTTGTGACTGCGAGTGGTATGAATATGTCATGAAACTGTCATGATCACTGACAAATTGCCAAGGGGTTGGCGGCCTCGGCGAGCTGCTGAGGCCCATCTGGAACAAGAACTGGTCGTTTCTTTCGGCGTACTACACTGCTACAGTGGTACAGTTGATGTGGTTCCAGAACCCAGAATCACGCAAATCCTCATGGTTTCTGTTCCAATCACAAGAGGTCATCGAACGACAGGGCTCGGTTCTTCTGTCTGCTCGGACCCACTGTCAAATATATCCAGTGCTATGTCTGTTTGCTGATTGAGAACTAACCAGTACTGAATTCAATATCGCTGATGCATGCTGTTGGTATATCGACAGAATCAGTTCTTGTCAGATTTGAGTATATAAATGTATATATAGTTATTCTTTCACAGCATCCCGTCCCACCACTCAATTCTATACTTTCAAAGAACCTCATCCCGCCCTCATACCAAAACATTAGATACAAATGCATCACCCTAGAGCCGCTTTTTTCTCAAATCATTCAACGCACGAATGTATGGAGGCTGAGTTCCTGGCGCCTCACACCATTATCACCATTACTGAAAAAACACTTCCTGATCATGGAAGTGGAGTGAAAACCACCTGCAGTGGTCTTTGGATTTCACGGTCCATGCGACAGGGGCCTCGGGGCCATGCTACCCACGTTGGCCCATGATTATTTCAGGGAGTGTATACCTTCGACATGTTGAACCTCCAAAGAGCCATGCGACGTCGCTCCTCTCATGCCTTCCATGCCCCGAGGGCGGCCCTGCCTATGGCTTGCTCCAGTAGTGATTCAACTGGTCGATGACCCTCAAAAGCAGCACCTCCACTCAACTAGACTATAGAGTGGAATTTCTCATACTTCACAACCTATTTTTCCACCTCCCTGCCTAATTAGGTCTCGAATCTCTGTGGTCTAATCAATTCAAGGTTCCCATTGTTCTCCTGCTCCTGGGTCAAGACGTAGTGCCCCTCCGGACCCAATCCTCCCGCTTGCGATCGCCAGGTCGGGCCAGGTTGTGAAGGCGGTCCATCGCGTTCGGAGAAGGGGGAAGGTACCAGGCCCAAACACTCCATGTATAGAGGATATTTTGCCTACAGTGGGGTGGTTTCAGGGGTTAATAGCTAAATAATATACACCAGGACCTTCCAACAGGTCACCACCTGCAACTTTTAGGTCAGCAAAAGCCTCCAGAGGAGACCTGTTGGAAAGTGCTGGCATGGGTTAAATTATGTGGGAGGAGTTCTATGGAGTGGGGGTGGCTTGGTTCGTGTGGATGGATGATCTGGCATGATCCTGGGCACCCCGACTTCTGCACTTCGTGACCGGCACCCAACTCCATGGAACTGGTAGATGAAACTTGGCTACTGAGTGAACTCACTGAACACGCAAACCCCCCAAATACCGGCTGATGGTAATTCGGCTGCTGGGCGGATCAAGACAAACCAAGCAAATTCATGTCAAAAGGGATGTTTGATGGGTTTTGTGCCATGTTTTGCCTCTCCATGTTTAGGGTTTTTACATAGCCATCCCGTCGAAGCGTTTGCTCGACACAAATCCACATTGGTCGAGCCCTGGTGGACGTCCAGCCCTGGTCCGTGTTCGATGACATGAAACGATGTCAGCCATGTCCTTCGGCAGCTTTACGGTACGTGCACTGGGAAACTCCTGCCTTCCGATTCCCAAGCTGTCTTGGGGCGAGGTGGGGAGGAAGAAGGTGGGACCTTGTAGGTTCGATGGGTTCATGCTGAAGCCATCGAACCAAGTCTGCGGAGTCGCGAAAAGGAAGTACGTGGCGTTCATCTTGAAGCACTGGCGTCAGGGGCGTCTGCTAGTACATCCGACCCTCGTCTGCAGCATGGCATGGCGCGCTCCTTGCAAAGCTTTCGTCTTTTTGACCTCACAGCGGCAAAGATCGGTGCCCACACTGGAGCAGGACGTATGTAAGACGTGTAAGAGCCAAGTACGTTTTCCCATCATTCCAAGCGGTGAACATTGGGAAAACTATACAGTGATGTCCCCAAATTTGTGGAATCACAGAGGGGTCTGTCTTCGTACCACCTACTTGTTGTACACTTGCGGGTTTAACCCACCGTAAAAGGCCATCAAGGCCAAACGATGTGAACGCTACGCGTCCCAACGGCCCACTGATATGTTTCAACTCTTCCGTTCGGGAGTGGTACCGTTCGGCAAAAACCAAAGGATGTGGAGTTGATGTCGCCCACGTGGCTGCAAAACGCTTTGAGACATGTCTATATAATGAACGTCCAATGAATGTTGATCCTTCTTTTTTTGAGCTGATTCGCTCAAAAACACAAATTACAACATAAACCCCAGGCCCCAACCGAAAAAATAACGAGGACTATCACGTTCGCCCTGGCAGCGCCCCTTTGGGATGAGAAGGCCCTTCACAAGCAGCTGGGCCAAGGCGCGTGATTGTTGCCTCTCAAGTGCATCTTCACGTTTTCCTCAGAACGGAGGAGCCAAGCAAGCGGTGGGTTCGCAAACTGTCACCCCCTCAGGTCGCCGGAAAAAAAACACGTGTTTACCCAACCTGTGCTGCTATGGATCCAAGCACCTCAAAAGGCAACTTGTTGAGCAACAACCAGTGCAACAAAAGATGGTTGAGGCAATCCAAACGCCTCAGCAAGCTAGTTGGACCCTCGAAAGCTGTTGAAACTTTCATCCCCGCAACGAATCCCCTAAGAGACTTCTGTAGATCCAAAATCCGCACAGATCCTACTGACCCTTCAACAAGCTAGACAAATATAATTGTGCACTTACTGATCAGCTTCTAGTATGCATATTATTCATATATATATATATACATGGTGCACCCCCCCCTCAGGCCCCTCCTTCACTGGCGTCCTATTTTGGGGCCTCGAGGATGCAACGGTATATATACACCTGCATCTTCATTGTTTGTGCCCTTGACTTTGAGGAGACTTCCGGGCACTTTAAAAGTCTGCACACTTGAAAATAGAATTGTCCAACTCTGTGGTGCATGGTCCTGTTTTGAAAGACACTAAGAAGGCCCTGATTGTCTACGCTACCAGCTCAACTTCCGGATCGCCCACTTCACTTTGACACGGATCCGGTCTAGCACTCTGTGGCTTACAGTTATTGAACTCACTCTCCGACTATCCTGCTAGCATGTCCCACCACGGGCTCAAAAGCTTCATAACTGTAGGAAGTGGACGGGGAAAAATGCGCATTGGACGGGTACGACGTGTATAGGACGGGTAAAAAAGTGTATTGAACGAGTAAAGACGTGTATTTAACGCGCGTTTCCGGGTAGAACAACTTTGTCACCCGGGGCTTTTGCTCTGCCGGTTTGACAAGCTCTAAATCTCTGGGCGCCATTCCTCTGAGATCTGGGATGGACGCACCCTTCGACCCACGAAGGTATCTCACTACTTCTGACATAGCTGCATGTTCCCATTTGTCACCGTATGACAGGCTTTGGACGTGGACAATGCCGCCCAATATAGCCCAAATGGCTACAATTAGAAAATGCGCATTTCAAATGACTTTTGTGTCGAGTCTTTTTCTGAAAGACTGGTATTTCTGAATGCACATATTACTAATATGTGTTTCTTATTTTCAATTGTGGATTCAATCGATGATAGATGATGATAGAATCCCGAATCCCCTACGGCTACAAACCACCAGGACTTCCGAAACCTCTCAAAAAACCATCAAAAAAAACATCAAATCCACTCCACTCCACTCCCATCCCCATCCCCCTGCGATGCTTTCTGCTAAGGCGTCGTGCGTGTTCATCGGCCCCTGGCTACACAAGGCGCAGTGGAGCCCGTCGTGCTTGCGGACGATACCCGCCTCCTTCCAGCCTGGCTGCAAAGCCTCAGGTGGTGGTGGATATGCCGGGTGAACCACGCTGGTGGGTTGAAGCTGCTAAGAACCAGTAAAGAAGTCAAACATATTCACCAGGATATTTATCACCCTCTGTAAAATGATGAGGTTACCAGTAGCTTGTAGGTCTATTGATCAAAAAATCAAGAGGCATTTCACCAAAAGAATGACTTTTCACCCACCACCCCACGATTAACAGGTCACCACCCTCTGCCATCCTCTGTTTTCCATCTAGCTGCCACACTTGGGTGCTCGATTTTGGGAAACATCCACCCTATAAGCAAACGCTTCTTTCATGTGTTTTCCATGTAGTTCTGGTCTAATCAGCCACTCTTCAGCTGTGTTTCGGTTGATGTGCAGGACCCACGTGCCACGAGGCACAGGTGGGTTGAAGTGTTGTTCTCTATAATTGGTGAAACATCAAGGGAAAGGTATGAACACATATGTTGTAAAGTATTGATGTTTCTTTTTAGCAGCGTCGTCTCATGTCTTTCTTTAGTCCCTCAGATTGCTGTGATTACATAGGGCCTCAAGAGCCTCTAAGCGAGCAAGGTGTATTTCATGAGAGGGACATGCAGCAAATGCTTGCTTTTTGAACATTGCAAGTCTTTCGCAAACACGACTAACGGGACTAGGTTGCTTAGCTAATGACTGGCATATTTACATTAGGTTCAGAGGAAACATCATATGTTTAAAAAGAAACACACACACACACACACGCACGTATCATTGTTGAAGTTAGCTTGCCTGAAAGGGAGTGCGATCGGTTCAAAAGGGACGCTCGATCGGTTCAACTAAAGGTCTAACCGAAGTCGTTCACGCACCAAGGTGCCAGTTGCCCTTCAACTGCCAGATCCACACCCTCCTCTTCGAGGTCAGGGAGAGCCTGGGAATGGCCGTGGGGCCGTGGGGAGAGCCTGGGAATGTTTGGTCCAAACAAACGAACAAACAGAATCACCAGGGGTCACAGTAGTTGTGCGGAGCCGTGGGGGTACCGAAGAACAAAAGTAGCAGCAGTTGTTGTTGTCGTTGTCGTCTTTCTTTGTTGTAGTTGTTTGGTATTCAAGAGATGTCTCAAACCCGACCATCGTGCGGGATCCTTGAATCATTCTTGGATCCATCACTGAGCACTGTAAACAGGGTCAAAACTGGAATCGTCCAGCAAGTCTTCAATGACCTCACGTTGAGCGTGAATGGTTACACCTCCGTCAAGGATAGGCTTGCCCGTCTCTGTGAACCCCTGTGAACCCACTGAATGTTGCAAAAAACATGGGCTCATGATTCTTCTGAACCATCGGCCAGACACAAAAGTAGCAACTGTAGTAGCTGGATCCACTTCTTTTCTGAAGAAGACCACCAAATCCACTCGACAGAAAGCTACACCCATCTCTACCAAAGGGCAGCTATCCCTCAAAAGCGCATGCAATACAGTGTGGCTACTCTCCCTTTGTGATGAGACTTAGCTAGTCTTGAGCAAGAGCTCTGTTTTGGTGTTCAAAAACAACCCTTCAGAATGCTTCTGAAAGCCTTCACACAAATGCCGCATGAGCTGTTGAAGCCTTGGTTGAAGTTTGCGTGCCTTTATATACCGGCCACCGGAGATGTTCACACAAAGACCAGTCATCTCTCCATAAAATCACCGACTTGAAACCCATAACAAAAAGCCTCCCCCTTACCCACCGAAAGCAAAGAACATAGAAACATCATCGAAATCATGACCTTGACAACTCCGCCAAACAAAAAAACGCCTGGCCTCTAGCTTGTCTTTTAAGATGTAGGTAAAATAGGCATCTTCCGCCGCATAGGCGATCTGGTCCTCCGACCGGGTGTTCGACCGGGTGTCCGAGCTTCACAGCGTGAAGGCAGGTGACCCCACGAATATCGCCTGGGTACGGCATAATTGAGTGGAAGTCCCCTCGAATGCAACAAGATCCGTCCTGGTCCTGTAAACTCTGATCTACTTACTTTGGGTTTCTTAGATGAGAAGCTCCTTGAAGGTGATAGTCGTTGATCTGTCGGTCCCAGCCAGGCTATACCTTTTAGTATTCAGGACATGCCAAGTCTATTCACAAGCTGTGGCCGGCACCTGCATCTAGATCATCTAGCAAAAAGAGTTTTGTACTGGCAAGTGGCAAGGTTCTGCTGTTCCTTGTAGAACAGATGGAAGCGGTGTCCGAACAGCATTTGTTTTCAGCAGATTCACTTTCTTGTTTGGGAAAATCACTAGAAATGGAATGAAATGGATCTTACTTGCAGATCATGACTACATGATGACTTAATGGTAAAGTTAGATCTTGCAAGGATTTCCTTGCCTTTGATTCCATTCAGCTACACGTCCCATGGGCTGAAGCCTCAAACGGAGGCCGCGTGGCGACCCGACCGGGATCCCCCTGAGCCTCGGTGAGATGGAGCGCTGCCCAATTGGAGCGTGCCACACGTGTCTCCTCACCGCGGTGCGAGATGCGAGTTACGCCATGAGAGCGCAGGGAGGGACGGGACGGGACGGGAGCATGGAGGGGACGGGAGGGACTGGAGGAGCACTGTGGTCTTTCTTGGACTGTAGCTGGCATCTTTGGTACTGGGAATGTACTGGGATGTACTACTAGTATACTATATAAATATATAAATCTATACACTATGTACCAGAAAAAATAGTGTTTGATGGTGTTTAATGTGTTGTCTGCAAAATTGTGTGCGTACGACTTGCGGAACTTTCCCATGTCGGTAACTGCGAGTAACGGTGGACGCTGATGGTGAGTGAAGACCCTTTCCAAAAAATAGTGATCATCTTTTACCGACTGTTTGGTAGTAATGGGACACACCCTCTGTACACGTACGTCCCCTAAGCCAGTAGCAGTGGAAGAACAAGTTATATTGGATGAGGATAGCATAGGATAGCGAGGATAGAGGATAGTGGATGTCTGGTTGGATGCTGGTTCCCAAACACGACCGATGGTCATATATGCTGACGTTGACCCCTCAAACCACGTCGGCATATACCAGTCCCAACGCTGGAACCGCAACCCGCCACGGAAGAGATCGACACTCCCCAAACCGAGCCGTCGCGTGCGACTTCGCCGTCGCGTTCCCGAGCGAAAAATCCGTTCGTCTTCCAGCACTGAGCCGTCGTGTGGATTCTGGTTGAGGGATCCTGTGTCTTCCAGACAGTTGTCTTCCATTCCCCCCAAAAGAAGGTTTTGGAAGACTGTCCTCTGCAAACCCATGGCGTTTTCCACGTTCCAGTTTTTAGTTCCTGGATAGGTGGATAAATTTTGGAGCCATGTTGGACTGAGAACCCAACGCAAAGCTCGAGTTGACCCACAAGCTGGACCCGGCGCAATGTAATGTTCATCTGTGCATCGGTGTATCAAAGGACAAAGTGCCAAGCGCCACCAAAACGATTCAAAAGAATTCCAACATCGTCTACACTGGTGCTGATGTGGTTTTGACATCAACGTTGATGTCTCCTGGCCTCAGAGGTATCTAGACCCTAGGATTCAATGCACCGTTGATTTAACGGTTCTTAGTTCTTATCAAAATATCAATATTTTAATTTAGAAAGGATTTTAGACTACAACACGAGGTCAACCATGTTTTTGTTGGTCTTGGAGGAAATCGGCTAGAGGTTGGATTCCTTCGCGTGTCCTGCGCGTGTCCCGCAAAAACGCGCGGTCGACCTCCGTGCAGACTGTTCCGTCCTTCTTCATGTGCAGGCCAAAATGCTCAGCCAAGGCCTTTAAGCCTCCGCGAGGGCCGAACCATCGGTTCCACACTGGTTCGGCAACCCCAACATGAAGGGACCAGAAGGGACCAGGGTGAGGGTGGCCGAGTTTCGGATTCTACGCAGCTCTACAACATGTTGAAAAGAAGGTTGTTTGTTGTTGTACCATTGTTCTTGTTGCTGTTGTTGCTGTTGTCGAAACTTCATCCCCCACTCAGACTGCACCCGAAGCGGTTTGTACTCTAAGTCCACCCGAGAAGCTCGCGCCACACGACTCACACAGCTCACCCAGCACGGTCCCCGCTTGCCTCTTTCGCGCAAACCCTTCTGGGAAGCCAGGGTCGCCAAGTCCAGCAAGCCAGCCTCATGTGACTCATGTGTGACTCATACGAGCTACAAAGCAGTCCTCCCAGAATTGGTTTGAGGGAACAGCTATCCAGCTAAAAGATTGAGATTTTATTAAGGTCATGGATCGCCCCCGTCCTGGACGTCTTCACGGAGTGAGTTTCTGTCTTCACCGAGTCGAATTCATCCGATTCCCAAAAAACGAGTTGCAAAGAGACAATGAGGACAGCAAAATCACCATCTTCACTGGCTTTAAAGAGGACTCCTACTTAGCTTGCAAGAAGGGTGGTGACGGATGAAGCATCCCCTAAGATGTGTGTGTATTTTAATGGGGATACCTCCCAAAGACCCCCCCTCAAAAAGGGAAATAAACCAATCCATTGGTTGGGAGATCTTATCAAAATTCACTTCCAAATTAATGGGTTTGTACACTTTTCAAGGGGTCATTGGTTGTATTCGACTCTGCCTTGCCTTGCAAGAGTCGTAATGACCTCCAAAGAAGGCAAAACAAGAGCCAGCCCGTGCCTGTTGGAGAGTTCCTTCCACTTTCCTCTACCAGGAAAACTACTAAGCTGTTGGTTCAGCATTCCATTAAAGGCAAACAACTTATGCGAACTTCTGATTCATGATCCATGATTCCATGAGGATCCTTTCCTGGCAAGACACCACCTCCAACTCAAAAGAGCTCTTCATCTTCTTCTTGTCGGCGCCATCCCAGCCAACACCTTGAGAGTGTTTTGTTTTGCGAGTCTAACGGTTCAAGCAGGTTGAGATAGTCAAACATATAGGGCTCACATCACAATAGTAAGCCACGGGTCAATTATAAACCCAAAGTTTCCGGGCTACCAAAACCATGCAATAATAAACTACTGTCAGAAAAGGAACCAATACTTCAGTACGTTGAAAATAGAGGGCGAGTTCCTTCTTCTACAAAAATAACTAGTTCAACAAAAGAAAACTAATCAATTACATTGTCTCAGCAAAATTGAAATTTAAACCTAGCCCCAAACAGTCAACATATTTAAACATCCGAACAAAATCAGAAGACGTCTTGGCAACGAGCACCACGAAGATCCTGCAAAGAATAAAGACTTGGTTTTATCAGAAGTCTACAATATTAAACTTAACCTATCCCCCTACAAGAATAACCGTTCTTTTCTAGTAGGTAGCAATAATAAACTTGATATATTCCTCTACAAAAATACACCTGCTGCCTATTGCTGCCTCCTTCAAACCTCTTCAAACAGGTTTAATGCAACTAAATCAAATTTCCAAAACTAAGCATTTACATTGGCCCAGGAAACCCGCAATATACATCTAGCTCAAGACACTTAAATTTGTTAAAGCATCGTTAATTATGTCAAGCCTACGTTAAACCTCAATGCTGCAGAAAAGTCAGAGTTCAAGCTGACTGCGGAAAGTTGGGCCAGCAAGTTCAATCTTGCAAGATTCCAGAAAAAAAGCAAGACGGAATCGAACAACAATCAAACACAAACAAAAACAATCAAACAAACAAACGTAAAAGGGAAACAAAGCACAACAAAATGAAACAACAAACAAACAAAGAAACAAGCAAAACAAAAACAAACAACGCAAAGCAAAGAAACAAACAAAAAAAACAAACAATCAAACATTCAAACAAGCAACACAAGAACAAACAAAGCAACGCAAAGCAAAGCAATGCAAAGCAAAGAAACAAGCAAACAAACAAACAAACGAAACAAAACAAAACAAACAACCAAAAAAAAGAACATACACACAAAAGGAACAAAAGCATAGCCAACCAACCAACCAACCAAACAAACAAACAAATACCAAACCAAACCAAACCAACAAAATAACCAACAAAACAACACAACAATATAATCATCCATATATTAGATTATTATTAGATTTTAGGTCAGTTCTTCTCATAATCTGACTGGTGATCTTCCGGACTCAAAGATGTTGGTCCAAATTGAATTCCTTGCCTTCTTCGTTGCAGCCATTGATTCAAAAGAAAAAACAGAACTCCCTCACTGGGAACCTACATGCAAGAAAACAGATTCCATCCCTCACAGCGCCTCCGAGATTTCTTTGCCAGAAAAGACTGCCAACTGAGAGAAGTACAAGTGTATTGGTGTGACAACTGAGTTCCTGGGATCCTCGCTTCGCCAGCAGGCATTGATCAAACAAATAATACCAAAAAAGAAATCACGGACCAACAATGGGATCCATCAAGAACGTCAATGTCTTTTCATTTCCCGGCACTGCTCAAACAGTCTCACATCGTCCCCGAGCTGCCCCGAGCTGCTCCGAGCCGCAAATCTTCTGGCAGTTCTCCGAGCTTAAGACCTGCTTGAGGATGTTCGGCAGCCAGCGCTCCTGGAGGGGCGATCAGGTGGTGCACCCAGCTGCGGGGGTCGCACTGGAGGACGGACCAGATCGCTAGGGAGGTAAAGACTGGGCTGGGGATGGGAGGTTTGTTTTGGATGCTAGCAGGGATAAGAAGAGACCAGAGGCTCCACTCTGCCTCCGCAAATGGTCAGACTCTGAAAAACCTGTGCACTCTCCGTGCTAATATCAGAACATCTTTGAGGCTGACATGACATTCCCAGACGCGACCCGTCGACGGGACTGCCAGGACGGACTGCCGCTAGAAAGAAAGACTCCGAAAATGGCCCACACCAATGTAGATCGGACAAGGAAACCAGTCCCAGACGGGTCGTGTCTGGGTGTAGGTAACTCGACCTATGCGTTGGCGAGGTCGACCTCGTCACCGGACTGAGGCACCCGCACCGTGCGGTGCGTGCGAACGAGCAGGGCCGTCTCGTCGTCGGAGAATTGCATGAGGGCGATGGGGTTGTTGGAATCCTTAGGGATCGAAATCGGTCCGCGGAAGTCGAACCAAAACGAAGCGCGGAATGGTCGAATCCTGGATCATCCTGAAGTGAGAATTATCACGTGTCGATGTTGAAATCATCCATCTTTTGGAAAGTCGTGACAAAAAGCACTCCGGAGTGGAAAAAACAGTCCAACCGTAATTGCGTTCAATTTGTGTTCAATTAAGGTTCGCTTTGCGTTCAAGACACGTTGCAGAGCAACAAAACCCATTCTGGAGCAACTATTCTCACTCCCGAGTGCCTTTATCACCCCACTTCCTCAAAGATGGATCGTTTCAATGTCAATTTTGAGTGAAAATATGTGAACAAATATCACTTTTCAAGGGTACCATGGATTGAATTGCTGTGATCTGGGTGAGCGGAATTGTCGAATTGAGGTGAGGTCCCTTCAATGATTTCAATGAACAAACATGATTCTGGAACGTGGTTCGTTCCATTTGGGACAGTTTTCTCCAAGCACAAGTGGGAGTCGGTCAAGAAGGACTCATGAGGCTCCTAGGTAATTCTCTGCGGTTCTCTGTGTCACACATAATGTGCCTGGTCTAAGTACCACAGATTCCGACCTCTCCCTTCTCCTTCCACACTCTCTCTCTCTCTCATTTTCTTCAAGCAAAACCGCTCGGTTCCACCGCAGGCAACGCCCCCAGCCCTTCCGCGCCGCTCATGAATCAATGACGTCCTCCTTTTCTCCCATCCACCGATCTTCCGAGAATTCGCGTCCCAAAAAACCCCTGACGCGTCGGACCCTCCTCCACGCCGTGTGTAACTCGGGGCGGTCAGCTTCGGTCCGTTGTCCGGTACCGCAGTCCGGTCGTCCAGTCCGGGCCGGGCCGGGCCTTCATCCGGTCGGGGGGCCACTCGAGATCAAAGCCCACCGGCTGTCGGTTCCGGCTCCTCGCGTCTCGCCCGGTGGAGGCGAGGCGAGGCTGGAGGCGTTCTTGGCGTGGGTTGGGGGGGTGGGGGGGGTTACGTGGTCATAGCGACCAAAAAGCACGAGCAGCAGCTAGGAATTTGTTACACAAAGCAATGATATATTGATATATAGCGTATAACTTGGATCTATCCTATTACCTGTAACAGTGGATGATGATGGTTATGTTGCAGGCCTTGTTCAAAAATGATAATTTGCTTGTTTACTGACTGTTACAGGCAATAGGACAGACCCTACGTATAACTATATAGTTCTCAGGTTGAAAGATGACATGATGTCACTTGTTTCAAGAACTCTTTTCATCAAATGAATTGAACTTTGAATGCAATAGAGTATTCCCGCACACTCCATGTATGCAAGAGATTACCTACTACATTGCCAATGCCACAAACCAGCATCCACACATTTTTTTAAATTCTGTTTTAGGGACTTAATATAGACAAAAGAAATCACAAAAGGTGATCTGAAGAAACATGCCGACTTGCTGATGCTTTTTGTTCTTTTGGCCAATGCGCTGAACCCAGACGCTTATTTTTTTGGGGGGGGGAAGAAGTGGCCGAAATGGGTCTGAAATCAGGTGAAAGAGGGACCGGACGTTCGGGCGGTCGCAGTCGCAGTGTCTGGGTCGACTGCTTGTTTCTAGGCGGTTTGCAAAAAAGTCGTCGAACTGTACCAAAACAACATCGGACGAACGAAGAATAACGAGGTATTGTGACTTGTGTCTTGGTTTGTTGTCGTGTTTCTTGAGACCTTTGGCATGGCCGGGCCATTCCTTCCTGCTCCTTCGATGAATCGATCTGGTGTGTGCGCCGATTCAAGTGCTTCGACTCGACGTCGAACCAATGCGAGACAAGGCTCTTGTTCTCCAGCCATTTGGAGCCCTGAAAGTCTTCACTGGACTTGCTATCCAGCTCGGACAGGTCTACAACGATGACCTGTCCAGTGAAGCTACCTGTGGGCGAAGAGAGCTGGGCATCGCTGGGAAACCCCATAGGAGCCTTGGCTTGCTAGAAGGGTCAACAAGGTATTATTTACCAAACCCTACATGCTTCAAGACCAAAACTGAAACGTTCCACCACCTAAGCAATATACTACATCGTCTGGACCAGAATGGGAGTCGCTTCACCACGCCATTGATCTCCGACCGAATCTTTTTGGGTTGACATGATCCATGCAAAGAGTCTGCAAAGAGGTGCAAAAGCGGTCATGACCCAAGAGGTTTAACACACACCCAGACGCGACCCTGGACCCGAATCCTCTGGAGGGGTCGGACCCGAATCCTCTGGAGGGGTCTGGGGTCGAACCAATCCCTATGGTTTTGAGGGACCAAGGGCTGTTTGGAGCGTCTGGGCATGTTGCTTTTTGGGGATGTAGATGAGTGTAGTTGGAAACCGGACACACACACATACATACATACATACATACACCCAAAAGGAATATGATAGATGAAAACCACTGGAAGTAACACCTTCAAACACATACATGTTCTGTATTCCATTAATGAACTGTCGGGTCTTGAGTGCTGTCGGGTCTTTATCTCTACCACTTCAACGCTCATCATTTGAATCTTCAACACCGCCGTCTACAGGTCATTCTTGCCTTTACCCAGTCGGGGCAGCCTTCCATTCGACACCAAAGAAAGGAGGGTCAGCATCATTGTAGCCTCGAGTCCTGAGTAAACTTATAGTTGTTTGGTTCAAAAGCATGAAATCAATGCTGGTGCAGGAATCCTTGGGTGCTTCTTGGCAACTTGGCAGCTCCTTCCCGAACACCCCAACCATCCTCTCCAGGTCACTGTAGGAGGCTGACTCATCGTCAGTTTTCCGAGCACACAGTCTCCGGTACATCGTGACGTTGCCGCACAGTGGCACACCGCACACAGCGGGTGGCCAGGTGCACACAGCGGGTGGCCGTTTTCGCGAACGAAGCAATGTCTGTGAGTATGCCGCATGCCTCATCAAGTGAGTATGCCCAAACGAGATCACTTTCCTTTATCTTGATGGATGCTCGAAAGCTACATACTTTACTAGGTCTGTGACAGGAAGTGATGCGACTCCTTGGTCTGTTCAGTCTTCTGCAGCTCTGATGTCTTCAACACGTTCCATGTCAACTGCCACAGCCGAAAGGCCGAAGGGCCGGCAAAGCAGAGCGTCCGACGGGATGACCTCGGAAAAGAACAGAACATCCCATACTCCTAGAAATTGACATGGCAGTGAAGAAGGAGCCCTGAAAAAAACCTGTTTCCGAATACCAAAACAGGTGGTCTTCCACTTCCTTGAGTCTTTTGAACTCGTGGAGGTCATGGGTTTTGCTCATTGGAAAACAGAAGCTGGGACAATCACCGTCAAAGAGGAGTACTCATTCTCCCTACTTCAGTCTGCGGAATTGGATGAATACCCGCGACACAAATGGCTCCAACACCTCGGAATGGTTGACACAACTCCACCTTCAAGGGAAATGCAATAATCGTTGGACACAAAGAAATGACCCATAGATGATACCATATCATTCGGGCAACCGTTGCTTGAAGATTTCTCCGGTTTGCTGATTCCTCCCTCGTGGCTTGGGGGGAGAAGTGATTCCTTGAGGTCTTGGGCCTTAGGGGTAGAGCAAACGCAGCACCGCCGTCATGGTAAACCACTAACCCTAATAATCCACATACCTTCTCAGAAGGTATCTGGGTCTCCTGGCGCCTACATAAATAGTCTCCAATCACTGTACCTCAGAAGGTATGTGGATCCATAGGGTAAGTCATCAATTGACGTTGGCTGGTATATTGACCGCCGTCATCAGGGTTTGTCACTTGAGCTCACCTGATTTTTTTTTGCAGCTGGCTGGTATATGTTACAATCTTCAACTGACTTGAATTGCGCTTGCTCAATGGTTCATCCCCCCAAAAATGAACCACACTCGATTCAAAAACCAGTTAATAGCTGCACAAACCCCCAGGGATCTTCACACTCCGCGAAATTCTCGAGTTTTGGCACCGGAAAAGAAACAACATCCAGGAGTCACATGAGCGAGTTGGGGTGGTGTGGCTCGTCCCTTCCTTGCTATCCCCGTGGAGTAGCTGGAGTAGCTCCGAAGCTCCATGGATCGCAACCCGAACGTGAGGTGGACCAAACCCGGCAGGGAAACCCCTGCTACTATCACGTCTCCCCAAGCAGGGACCCCATAGGCCCATCGGTTTGGAAGCCTGGAAGCCAGAGATGATGGGTAGGGGCTGGGAACTGGTATGGACATCATTGGACAGTGATGATCACAGATAACTTAGGTAAAAGGCCTCGTCTCACGTCTCGTCTCACATACCGCTGCTGATGACATCTTCACATCTGATCGTCTCCTCACATGTTAATACATATCATCATTATAAGCATATCATGTTCCTCAAATATAATTCTAATGTAGTTCTCATATCATGTTCCTCATATCATCACATAAGCATCCAATGTAGTTCTCCTCACATGTCAATACATAGTATATCAAATGTATATCAGTATAGTATATCATGTTCAATCCAATTTGGGCATGCAGTAAAACCAATACAAAATCCGGGCCGATCCAATTCACCACCTAGTCTCACTGATAAGTATTGAAAGAGCTTCCCACTTCCCACATCTACGTTCCGCTGTGCGAAACACGTGCCTGGTTCGCCCTGGCAGCTCCGAGGGTCGCGCAATCTCCTGGCGCGGCATCGCCCCGCGGTGCACCTAACGAACGGATGAGGCACCCAGTTTGGACGCTCAGATCCGGTGAGACAAAATGAGGAAGAACATCCTACGCTGAAATCATGGTTGAGTGGAGTGAAAACCCAGCTACTTATGAAGGACAAGGGTCAAGGGGATGACTCCGGGATGACCATAAGAAGAAACCCTTTTCCGCGCAAGGACCACACAAGGATGGGTTGGGAGGCACGTGTCTGGCATAACCTCCTGACAACGGCCAGCTTGAAACGGCTTGAAAGAGGGCACGGGCGCAGCCGCACAAATGATTGGCCAGAATGACTGTTTTACTATGTTTTACTCCTACCTGACTCTACAAACAATGATGGACAGTTAAGGTCTGTCCCTTGGGTTTTCTCCAGTGCCCAGTCACCATGCCATGAACCTCGATGAACATTGCTATCCTTGTATATGGCAAATAAGGCTGAGCACCTGGTAAAGCAACTCAGTTTGATGAATGAATCTCTACATGCACCCAAAAGAGCATCCTAAAGAATTGGATATTTGATTGTCTTACAAATGTGAAACTTTCCACTGATACCATAGCTCGATGTCAACATGAAGTGTATGCTGCTGAATCAGGTTTAAAGCAGTTCACAAACTTAGGCTCACAATGCTGAGTCACCCTTTGGATACCTGGCCCACACACCCACACATCCTTGCCATGCACCAGCGCGTTGATCAAGGATGACCTGAATGAGGATGGAACATTTGATGAACAGGTTTCTCAATTTGACTGTACCTTAGGGTTCCTGGGCCCATATCCTCTGAAGGTAGGGGACAAACCCCCGTTGGCCACCACCCCGATCACCTTCAAAAGGAAGGTAGTTGGAGCCCCAGGGATAAGTCTATCCGTCTTAACTCTTGAACCTGAAACTGACAAAAACATGGTAGGCTACGGACAAGTGTTCATCACATGGTAGGCTCCTGGGTCTCGGGGTGTTGAGAAGACCGTTCCAGCGACCCAGTTGGCTTTCACCCACGTTGGCGGCTCCACGCAAAATTGTATCATATAACCCAGACACTCCATGTATGGTATATTTACCTACATTGGGGTGGTTTTGGGGGTCAATGTAGGCATATATGGCATACATGGAGTGTCTGGGTAATGTAGGTCTACAGTCTACAGTATGATATAGTAGCGTTGTTCGAACGCGGGCCCATCTTGTTCTGAACGGGCGGCGTGTGAACCATGAACGTTTGGAAGACTTCAATGGTCACTGTCTGACAGAAGAGATTACAATTCAAGAAACAAATACCCTCGCTATTCGGTTGCAGGCCATCGCTCGTTTTTTTTTGGAGGCCATCGCTATTAGGTTGAAAGGGCAGTCATTCCCAATGATCTGTACGTTCGGTACTCCGTCTTCGAGTGACATGCGGAGCCGAGCAGGTTCACCTGGCACAAGAGTTGCCACCTTCGACCACCTTTCCGTTGACATGTGGATGCAAGACATATCTGAAGCCATGTCCAATTAGTCAAAGTGGAGCACCGTCACTACCATCCGTCACTACCATCCAATCCATGTCTGATCTGTCTTTGCTTCCTAAATTCATTGATCCACATACAGTCACCCCACCAGCTGCAGTCTCAAAAAGACACGAGGCCTTTCTGAATCCTCGACCTTTCTTCTCCTCCACCCTGCCTCACAAAGCTTGACTCACACCCTGGACTCAGAACAACCGACTTACCAGCAGAGGATGAAGAACCCTATAGACTATCCTATAGGTACCCCTGGTGACGGGTCCTATAAGATCTATAAGGTCACTTAACCTCTGTAGCTACAGGACTGGACCTCCGGAATGGCACGGGCACCGGCACCGCCCGGGAAAGGACCCGACACCGATACGTACAGGTCCAAGCACCGCGCAGCCGGACGGACCTCCACCAACGATTGATCGATCAGTTGACCCAAAAACTTCGACCAAGTGATGCCAAATGTCCCAGACACGACCCATGGGACTGCCATAGGACTGCCGCCCCAGAAAGACCCCGAAAATGGCCCAGTCCAATTGATCGGTAAATATACCAGTCCCAGACGGGTCGTGTCTGGGTGTATACTAGGCAAAGACATGTAAATCTGAAAAAGTCCGATTCGGTCGGACCCGGAAGAGAACCCATGGATTTCCTTAAAGCAACATCTTCCTGTCCCATGGGTTCTCTGGGTTTCGATGCGTGTGGCATCGTGTAGATTTCTTGAACGGCCTCAAACTCACGCATGGATGACGGATGATGACGGCCTCAAACTCACGCGCATGGATGACGGCATGCGCTGGTCCCCAGGATGGCATGCGCTCGCGCCCCAAAGGCCCAGTGGCTTTCCCACATTGGAGCGACCCAAAACACACACCTCGGTCGAGGCTCCGTGAACTTGGGCCTGGACCGTGTGAACTTGGTTCGGGACCTGGGGGGTGGGTGGTGTGCTAGGGGGGTCTAACCTCACCAAACCTGAGGAGATGGGGCACCCCCAGAGTACTGAGACCATCGTCTCTCGCACGCGAAAATCCCAACCCAGCGAGCCGAGAGACGGGTTCCGTGTGACACGGTCAGGTCTGAGATCTGTGGTCTGCAGAACTCGGAGAGAGAAACATCTGTGAGGGCTTCAAAGTGACAAGGCAAGGGCAAGGGCAAATAGATGAGGTCCCTGCAGGCTGCGATCACCGTATGGTCGAGCAAAGAAGTGTTCCGAATGCAGTTCACCAGCTCCCCAAAAAACACACTGAAAGCCTCTGTGCGGTGAGCACCAGTCAACTGGGTATCACAAACTAAACAATTCATTGACACCTCTTTCATTCACCTCTTTTTGATCATCCAAGGTGCCGCAACGCGCGGCAAGTGAACCACCTTGATCATGTTGCTTCGTGACAGCTATTGGCCAACCTCAACGATGATGTTCGATGTCGCCCCCTTGCAAGATCTCAAAAACACAATCGAATCCAACGAAGCGTCCCAACCTGGAAATTCACATCTTTCTTCAAGTCCTTAATCCATACACAATAGTACCTTTAATCCAATATGATCGAAATCCATGTTTCACATTGTTTCACCCTGGAAACATCGACCTCAAAATCACACCAAAAACATAGGATTTCTTCAAAAACCCAGACGATCCGCGACGCACACAACCGACGCATCCGACGCGCGCCACCTGTGGGATGCCCATCTCCGGAAGACGATGGATCGTTGGCAGCACCTCAGGACCGCTGGCGTGTCCCCGGCGGTGGCGTGGAGGTGCTCCGGGAGCATCTCTGGGCACCTCCGAGAGCACCCACCTCTTAAAACTCCTGGTCGAGACATTCTACCAGCACCTTCAAAGGGGTCGCCAATGGAAGCCCCTACACCACCAAGGGACCTCCAACCAGGACACCCCCTTGAAGGTCCAGATATGTATTGCGTGTATTGCGTCCTCTTTTTCAAGCCCCCCTGCGAGCCGTCCAGGAACCGTCGTCCAGGCACCGGACTGGAAAAAAACATCGGCTGAATATATATTCCGAAAGACGGAGATGGTACCCAGAAGGAAAATAAACCATCACTTCAGAAGATTCAGCAAAACCAGGAAACCTTCCATATACATAATATATATAAATATTTTTTCCAGTTCTCCTTCCCAGGATCGAATCCTCGTCTCGTGCAGACACTTCGGCATTCGCCAGCGTTTGCTCCACCGGCGTTGAAAACCCAAGCGACGATGACCGGGTGTGCCGCGATGCGCGCACGGAAGAGCTGATCAGAGAAGGTGCGCTGGGCGGGCCTCAAAGACTGCGATCCGCTGGGGTGGTGTGGCGCGGATTCAACTGATTGGGTGGCATGTCTCTTGCAGTCTCACGCAACAAACTGGAGGGTTTGAAAGATCTGGCACCAAAGCTGTGCCTGAACAAATGTCCCGAAGGATATTCCGATGCAAAAATGGAACAATTGAAGGGAAATATAACAATATCATTTGTCACATGTG